>JASPKZ010010581.1:0-141107 GCA_030220185.1 Diploptera punctata
TTGTTTGCTACATAAACTTCCCCAATATTCTTCTCAAAATCTTCCATTAAAAATATTTTAACCATTACAGATATAAGAATCAAGTACCCAAGTTTAAGAACCAATGTGTTACCACACTTCGATTATTGTGACATTATATATAATGATCTAAACTATGATGACCTGTCGCAGAGACTGCAGCGTGTTCATAATGCTTGCGTTCGATTCATTTTCAATATCCGCCGTTATGACCATATTTACGAACACTTTAATAACCTCTCTTGGCTCCGTCTTACTGACAGACGTAAATTGCACTCTCTTTCACTACTTTTCAAGCTTCTGAATTCCTACATCCCTACTTACCTGGCGTCCAGATTTGAGAAGTTATCCTCTTACCACAATATTGACACTAGGTCACAAGATAGCAGTCTGCTAACAATTCCTCTTCATAGCACTTCCTCCTATTCTACTTCCTTCACAGTAGCCTCTGCCCGCTCCTGGAATCTCCTTCCTCAAGATATCAGGGGTTGCCGCACACTTAGTACCTTTAAGTCACCCTTATACAGTTACCTGTTGTCTAATAATTAATTTTTCTCTATTTATTTAATTTTATACTATGTCATTAATCTTTTCCTCGTTTTTTTATATATCTTGTATATATTATATATTTAATTCGTTAAATTTAGAGTAAATCAAAATACATTATAAATATTAATTGTATTGTATTCATAACTTGTAATCGTTTATGTATATATTGTAATTTAGATTTAAGACTATTTTTTTGTTTGTATTTTTTTAAACCCGGTTGAGTGGTAGACAAGGCCTTAAGGCCTTAACTCTGCCAGGTAAAATAAAGCTATTATTATTATTATTATTATTATTATTATTAGTATTAAGAATTAAATAAGCCTAATATATTATTTATGTATCTTGATTATGGAACATCTAAAAATAGACTGGCTCCTTAATATGGGAAGAAGAGAATAATATTCTTTATTTCAAATTCGAAATATTCCATTTATTTAAATCTTAAACCATTTTTATAGGTTAATAAAGTGGATATAGGTGTTTTATTGTCTAGAAAATAGTATTGCTCTTATGCGAAAGCTTGATGCCGCAGACTGAGTGACAGTTGGAAATATCATCTTCTCTTCTCTTTCTACTATACGTACTGCATCAACATAAGTTAACAGAGCAATTATATTAACTACTACTAATAAAATCTGAATTGTGATCACAGTAATGTGGTTACTAAAAAAATATATTAACATATGGAAGTAAGATAGTCAATCATGCATTTTAATTTCTTCTTCTTCTTCGGCACTTATAGGTTTGCCGTCTTCAGTTTCCATTTATCTCTATCATCCAATCTGCCTCTTCCAAATTAATATCCTCCATTATTTGTCTGACGTAGGTTTTCCATTTCCATGTTGGTCTGCCACGTTTTTTCTTCCAGGGGGTGACCATTGGTGTATATGTTTTGGCCATCTTTTTTTCATTCCTTGTACATGGCCATACCATTTAAGCGTTTGATTTTCAATCCTCTTAACAACAGATGTGGCGACCTTCATTTCTCTCCAAAGGAATTCATTTCTTATTTTATCCTGTCTTGTTTTTTGGAGGCTTCTTCTAAAATAATCGAATTTAACTCTTCTAATTTTATTCTTTTGTAATTCCGTCAAAGACCAAGCTTCGCTTCCATATGACAAAATATTCTGTATTATACTCTTATAAATTTTCATTTTAGTTTCCTTTGTAATAATGTTGTTCCAAATTACTACATGTAATGTATTAGTGCATTTTTTGCCATTGCAATTTTAGCCTGTACATCTCTCTCACAGGTACCTAAACTTGTAATTATGGACCCAATATTTAAAAAATTCACATTTCTTTGTTTCCCCCTGTTTCAAGTATGGGGTCATCCACATCCTTTCCCAAACACATATATTTTGTTTTCTGTAAATTTATATTGAGTCCCCATTTTTTATATTCTTCCATTAGTTATTTATCATATATTTCATATCATCTTCATCCCCTGCAAACATTATTTGATCATCTGCAAACAACAATGAATTCAGGACTTTTTCTCCTATAGGAATACCCATTTCAGAACATTTTTTATACCACAAGTTAAGAGCCTGGTCTAAATAAATGTTAAAAATAATTGGTGACACACTGCATCCCTCTTTAAGGCCTTTATTCACTGTGAATTCCTTTGTTAAATTATTCTGTACTTTTACTTTCGCTTTTGTATTACTATAGATCCTCCTAACAATATTAATCCATTTATCACAGATATCCATATTTCTCATTGCCATCCATAACAATTGTCGAGGTACACTATCATATGCCATCTCTAAATCAATAAAGGTCATATGTATTTCTTTATTTTTCGCTAGGATTTTCTCTTGTAATTGTCTAATACAGAAAATATTATCAATACATGATCTTCCACTCCGGAATCCACATTGTTCTTCTCTTAAGTTATCTTTTGTCTCCTTAAGTTATCTTTTGTCTCCTTACGTTTAAAATTTATAATTGTACTAAAATTTTTTAGGTTTTAATTTAATTTTAAAATTATAATCATTCATAAAAAGAACAATTTCTATACTCAAGTTTTTTAATAAAAATCCAGGTAAAATTAAAAACAACACTTTGCATTCTACAAAACAGTATATTATAAAATTTGAGATAGGTACGTATGACGCCAAGATAAAACTTCTTTCCGTTCCACGCTCGAACAACATCGAGTTTTTTTTTCCTCATTCATCTCATAAACAAAATTCGAGTCCTATAGAAGGATGTCGTGCAAAAATTGGGAAGTCTGCATTATTGTTAACCAGGTTTAGGTGTGATGAATGTTGGTGGTCGATTTGTAAGAAGAAAAAAGTTATGTAATTACGCCGAATTTCTTTTTTCACAAAATCTTAATATTTAATTTGTCTACCGTGTTATCTTGGGTGTACGACTCTTCTATTCTTCGGAGATACCATGCAGCCACCAGAAACTTACTACGAATTTTATATATTATGGCCACAGAAACGCTAGTAGCCTCAGAAAATTCTAGGTGAGTAAACTACACGTGATGTATTAACTGAATATCATTCTTTGCCACAGCTGTACGTACGTGTCAAAACACGTTTCTCTTGAAATTCAAAGAGTCAGAAGCAGCTGAGTGCACCCCCTATTATTAAATAATTCGGTGATACATTTTACGTCTATAATGACATTTTTTTCATTCATTGGACTCCACTTTCTTGGAAAAGTTATGGCTGAACTAATTAACTTAATTGTTTGATTCGAATGAATTTAATAAATCAATCCCATATAAAAGGACACATTTACTAGATAGAATTGCTCCAAACGAGCCCTGTAGATACACAAATTGTTTAAATTGGTTTATATATATATATATATATATATATATATATGCTACAATTACTTTTTTTGACATTGAACAATGCAAGCTTAGTATGACATGATAAGAAAATAAATTCCTGAACGGGATTCGAACCCGGAACTCTGGATAGGTACCCCAGCGTGTTATCTATTACACCACCAGGCGATTCCAATTCAAACACTTATCCTTCTTGTGTATACATTATCTTCTCCATTATTACCAGATGTCGCGAGAACTTAGTCTTCCTACCACCTACTAGCTGACTATAACAAGTAAATAATTAAAGAGAGTATAAAAGAGAGTATAAATTTAATTATAACATCGATAAAGCGTCACATCTATAAAGTAAAAATTGTCTCTCTAATTTGCTTACTTGTTATAGTCAGCTACTAGGTGGCAGTGAATACTGAGTTCTCGCGACATCTGGTAATAATGGAAAATATAATGTATATATATAAGAAGGATAAGTGTTTGAATTGGAATCGCTTGGTGGTGTAATGGATAACACGCTGGGGTACCAACCCAGAGATCCGGGTTCGAATCCCGTTCAGGCATTTATTTTTCTTATGTCATATAATATATATATTAAATCTGCCTACTTCTTCTGACCTCTGCAGATCTAGGCAAACTGTTTGTTCTACTACTACACACAAATTGGTCAGCCCACATGTTGTAGGGCCTCTCCAGGTCTCTCAAACCTCGTCGTTGTTAACATTGTGCTTTCAATTGGTACCTTCCTTCTGGTATTCTCAAACATTTTGCTGTAACTTAATCTGATACATGTTCATGTCTCTTACAAGCTCATCCATCTTCCATTTATTTCTTAGTTCTGCATTACGTATTTGTTACTCCACTTAAAGAATGCAGGAATCTCATTTTTTGAGCATTAATTCTTTCTTTAGTATGCTGACGAAGGGCCCAGCCTTCAATTAAAAAACAGCCTGGCAAATAACATGTTGCCGAATTTTATTTGAAATATATTTGCTCGTTTATTTGTCTAAATTGTCATTTCAAAATGTAATTTCATTTATAATTTTCTGGTTGTTGGTTTGTCCTGTATGGACGCAAAAACTACTTGACTTATTCGAATTTTTCATCATTTAGAGATTTGTTTGTATGAAAATTAACGTATATAACATATTACCCTACGTACTATAGGACCGGAGCAAGTTTAAATTGCTTACGCTACCTAAACTATAATAAATACACCAGATTAATGTACACACAATTGTATATCTAAAAACATTCTACAAAAGTTCCCGACGGGATGTCTTCTTTTACGGATAACTCACATTAATAAATTTTATATTTGAGCTCACTGATGACAAGAAGATCGGTATGAGTAGGTTCCTGGGCAAGCGCAATAGCTCACGCCGGGTATTCGTTTACGGATAATTCACAATAACCATTTTTGTCTTAGAGCTCATTGATGCCTAACAATCAGGATAAGTAGATTCCCGAGCAACACCGCGTAATCAGCACGGGATATCTACAGATAATTAATTACATATATGTAAATCTTTTACTTATTCAACTAAACATAAAACACACTTAAATTATTTAGGCTTAGCAGCGCACGCCGGGTATAAGCTGGTACTTTATCCGGGTATTAGCTGGTACTTTATTAAATTTCTCTCATCTTTTAGTAGGATCTGTCGCCTGTAGTTAATTCAAAGTGATCTTGGTGAATGCATCTAATTCTTGTTCTTTCCAAACATATCTTTCCCTATGGTTGATATTGTAGAGATAGTTTGGTTAATCTTCCCCTTCACATCCTCAAAATTATGTTTCCAATTTTTAGATATCTTGTTATACACTGCTCAAAACAATTAGAGGAACACTTGTAATAAATTGAATAAGTAATTGTTTTTTAAAGCTGTGATGCTGAAAGTTGGACAATATGTAAATTGAATTATTAATTTTATCATTGGATACAAATTTTAAAGATCCATGGCCTAAATACAGAGAAATTACCTCAAATAACAAATATAGAGAATTTTTTTATTTTGGAAGGCACTGGCCACTTCTAATTGGTAAGCTTCCTGATGTTGCTATAGTGACGAATGTTGATTATTGTCTTGTTTATTGAAGTCTCTGACAAAATGAGGCATTTAAATGAGTTTGAAGTGTATCATGCCCTACATCTTTTACGACAAGGTCAATCTCTGCGACAAGTGGCTAGAGAGCTTGGGGTTTCTCCTTCCGTGGTGTCCAGGTTACGCAACAGGCACAGAGAGACAGGTCAGTATTTTATAAGACGTGGCCAGGGCCGTAAATTTAAAACAAGCCCCCAGGATGACAGATAAGTTGTTTCTTTCTGCTCTTCGACAGCGTACAAAAACTGCAAAAGACCTGCAGAATGACCTTCATATGGCTTCCGGAATCCGGGTTTCAGACCAAACCTTAAGGAACAGATTAATGAAAGAGAATATTTGTCCAAAAAGGCCCGATAAAAAACCACGCTTAACAAATGGGCATAAGGCAGCAAGACGTACGTATGCTGAAAACCATGGTGATTGGAACCTGAACCAGTGGGAGTCTGTGCTCTTCTCGGACGAATCCAGGTATCGTCTTACACGTTGTGATGGTCCATTGAGGGTGTGGGGACGGCCAGGAGAAAGATTTTCTGCAGAGGCTGTACAGGAAATTGATAGATTCGGAGGAGGTTCCATAATGGTGTGGGCCGGAGTTATGTACAACAATCGTACGGACCTTGTACGTGTTCCCCAGTGACTGAATGCTGTCCGGTATATCGAGCACGTTCTGGAAGAGCTTGTAGTACCTGCAGCCATTGGAGTAGCCCCTGGATTTCTGTTTATGCAGGATAATGCCAGGGCACATTCTGCGGCTGTCACCAGGGATTTCCTGAGGAGGAATGAAATTGAGGTAATGGAGTGGCCAGCGGTCAGCCCAGACCTCAACCCTATTGAACACTTGTGGGATCTTCTAGACAGGAAGGTCAGGAACCGACATCAAACTCCACAAACTCTGCAGCAACTTGGATTTGCACTGAGGAGAATGGGAGAATATCCCGCAAGAGGAAATCCAGAATATTATTGGGAGCATGCCACGAAGGTGCCAAACTGTTATCGAATGTCGTGGAGGCCATACACGATACACCTCTATATAACGAGTGTTTAACTTTGAAAAATAAGCACAAGATTCAATTGCTTACATAGCGGAATTATTTGAAAAGTTAATTGTCAGCGTTATTCATTTGTTTTTACTGACATGAGCAATAAATAAATAATAAATAACCACAAATAATGTACTTTATTAATTTCATGTTTGTACCTTTATCCAATGAAAACATATTTACATATTTCATAGTGTTCCTCTAATTGTTTTGAGCAGTGTATAATTTAGTAGATTTTCGACTTTCAATTTTTTTCTGATATCAATATTTCTTAGATGATCTAACCTACCTTATGAATCCAGAAAGTGGTCTCAAAAAATCATATGTGCTGCTTCCAATTTCATTCTCTCCGATTCAGGACCCAAACTTCACTTCCATATTTAAGTTCTGGTTTTGAAATAATATTTTGTAATCTTAATTTATTGTTGACATTAATTTTACAACATTTCTTTTAATATGCCACCTAATTTATTATAGTTTTCTAATATTACATCCATATCCCTTTCTTTTTCTGAAATTATTTTTCCAAAATTACAAAATTTAACATATTACCAGGAATTATATATAATATTTTCAAGCCAAACGCAGTATAGCAACACCCACGAACTAGAATTTATAAAACACTGGCCGGACCCAATTTATGTTACAGCAGTGAGACTTGGAAATTCACAGTATAGATGAACAAGACTAACTGCGGCAAAATGACATTTATGAGACGTAATTTAGGTTACTCAAGAATATACCATAAAAGGAATTCTGGAATTCTCAAAACATTACAAACAGAATCAATCATTGAATATGTACAGAAAAAAAACTGGAAATCTGACGTAAGAAGAATGAACCGAACAAGAATACCACGTCAAATCTTAAATTACCAGCCACCAGGCAAGAGATCTTCGAGCACATCGTTCAAACGTAGGATTGAGACCATAACTGTTTCGTAGGTCTCTCACATGAAGGAAGATGTTTTAAATATAGTTAAAATTACATACCTGTTTTGCTATATGTCCAATTGTTTCTACTTTAAGCATTTGTATATCTTTACCCAACATTCCGATTGATATTATTTTTGAAGTATATATCATGTCATATTTTTGAGCTTTCGTATTTAATGTATAAGAAACTGTCTATAATTCATCTTCAGATGTTGCTAAGATGATTTGGTCATCCGTATAAAGAATTGTTTTAATTACTTGATCTCTAGTCCATTTGATTACATTATTTACGACTTGTTTCCATTATTTTATATATATATATATAATATATATATATATATTAATAAAGGACATAGGTATAGTCTTACTCCTCTGTTTGTGGACATATGTTGTGAAATGGTTCCATTCTGTTAGTGAATACATATTTTTGAATTTTGATATAGAATTTGTGTAGCCATTATAAGTTGATGAGGAATATTTACTTTTTGAAGAATGTTCCATAAATATGATCTATTAACTTTATCATAGGTTTTCCAAATTCTGTATATAAATATAGGTTGGGAGAATAAATTCTCGTATCCTCTCTAACATATGTTGTATAATGAATAAAGCATCTCTTGTACTTCTACATTTTCGAAAAACACATTGTTCTTCTTCTAAGAAAGGTTTTACTATATGCGTTTAATTTATTCTAAAGAATGTTGACATAAAGTTTAAATGCGGAAGATAATAATATATTTCCTCCGTAATTAATACATTTGTTTTTGTCTCCATGTTTATATATGTTGTTTACTAATCCAGTTTTCCAAACTTCTGGAATTTAATGTTGTTTCCAAATATTAATAAAAAGAGGTAGTAAAATTTGTTTCAATATTGGACCTACAAATATAAATAGTCCACATTAATATTATCGAGACGTGGGCATTTCCCGCTTTTCAAATTCTTTGATACTACATCTCATTCGTCTCTTGAAATATATTCATTTTCACCATCAAAAGTTGTTATAATATCATCTATATCATTATCAATTCCTGAAATACAATTATCAAACCATATTTCATTATAGTATTAATCCATTATTGTTCAGATATAGAATTCATTTTTAATTTATCATTTGTTTGTAGTTTTAAATTTCTTATTATTTTAAAACCTTTTCTCTGTGCCCCAATAATACCCCTTTCCAAGAACTTAAACTTGTCCCAATCATTTTTTATAACTTATCTAGCTTTTTCCTGACTTGAGCGCGAAATGTTTGACATTGAATAAAATGTTGTGCATTATTAGATTGCAAATATATATCACCATTCCATGTCCCCAGGTATTTCTTTTTTTTTCATTTATAACCGAGGCTTTCTTATGCTTATTTTAAAATGTTTTGTTTTATGTCTATCCAAAATCAATTGACGTTAGGATTTTCTGATAAATTATCGAGTTTTTTCCTTCTGTCTATATTGATTTAGAGATGTAAGGATTTCTTCTTCCAGGAGGTGTATCTTTAATATTTTATTTTATTTTTAAATTAAATAACGCTTATTCTTCTTTTTATGAAAATTTAATAAATTGAAGCATAAGATACTTTGTAACAGGATGTGGTGAGTATCCTGTTTACTGTCTCTTAAAACTCTGGTATCTCCAATGTGTGAATTTATTATTATGAAATCTATAATATATTTAGATTCTCTGGCTGCCCATGCATAATTGTGAATATCTTTATACCTAAATAAGGGATGTGTGATCTTTAAATAGTTAAGAATGCAAAAATCTACTAACATCTCACCATTTTTGTTGCGTACATGTTTTCTTTCTGATCCTACATCCCTGAAGAGGTTGGTTTACAATACGGCCATTAAAGTCTTCTGCTAAAATTAACAGTTTGATCTTGTGAATTTTATCAAAAGTTAGTTAAAAGTCATCATAAAATTCTGTTGATTCAGAAATATTGTCTTCTACTGATACGTAAACGCCAATAATATTAAGTATTTCTGATGGAATTTTAGATATAATTTTAACATTCTATCCGAAACACATTCATACCATATAATTGTCTTTCTCCAATCCTTTCTGAAGACGATAGTCACACCTGATGACGCCTAAATTTCAGCTGTTAGTCCTGAATATATAATTACATAGATCCTTAAATCTTTTGAGCCTTTGATTTCCTTTTTGGTTTCTGTAATAATTGCAATATCTATTTTCGTGTTCAATAGTGCCTGATCTAGTATATACGTTATCCATAGAACATATCATATTGCAATTGTGACATATCCTTAGCCTGATCGTAAACTTTAGAATCCATCCGAATATTTCCCTTGAGTAGTTTTCGAGTAATGAAAAATTGCCTATTATGGGCTACCAACCCATAGCCAGGTAGCTTGGTGCTTGGTGCTGAGCTTCCAAGCAAGCTTGTAGAGAGAGTTGGTAGGAAAAAAGAAAATGACACCTTAGGCCTCGGTACGTTTCACAATTTTATTGTTAATTACAATTTTTACTCTTAAAATATTTCTATTTAATGTATGATATGATTTTTACCTCAGAGATTTTCATATTATACTTTATTAAAACAATTTCAAGTTTATAAAAGCTCGATGTAAATCATTCACGTATCGCCAACAGTATCAATTATCTGCACAAATTGTTTGTAGAACTGTGTTTTTATCAATTTTTATTCCTGACGTGTGTAGTAATTTCAATTCCTCAATTATGGTATCTAGTAAATAATGGCGATACACTACATCCTTCTCGAAGTCCTTGATTTATTTGAAAATGTTCGGTGGTTTTTCAATGATCCAGTTAAATTTTCATCAGTGTACTTTCAATACAAATTCTTTATGACTTGAAGAAGTTATATGATACTTGGCATTTTTCTAAGATTTCTCATAGCATACATCTTCGGATTCGATTATATGCTTTCACAAATAATAAAAAGAGCATATAATGTTGGCAGTTATATTCCTTTTTTTAATATTAATTTCTTTAATACAAGTATTATATCTATACGTGAACGACCTTTTCCAGAATCTATATAGTGTTCCTACGAATATTCTTATTTTTTTCAACTTACAAACTTAAATCACTTAAAAATGGTAAATCATGATGACCAACAAAATATATTGCCAGATATTCGTAGATAAATAGAATTCTCGCTTCCATTGATTACGAAACAAATGCGCTCCATGTGACACGAGGTATACAGAGAATAAAAACAGAAGCCGGCTATTACTACATTGGCAACATCAGTGTTCTATTTATGGATTGTAGGAGCTCTGAACTAAATACTCTTTGATCTAGTTACTGGTACTTTTTACATCGAGATCTTGTTAAAAAACAAGGCAATTACCGACCAATGTTGTTCAAAAGTAATTGCACTGTTCGCCAACAGCATTGGTATAGGACGCATGTCATTTTTGTGTTATGGCAGTCCTACTTGTATTGAGACGATAACGTTAATAGACACAGAATTCTATGTCTATAAACGTCCTCGTCTTTCTTACATATTTTTATAAGTCAACTGTGATGAAACTTCCATTCAATGTTTCTGATTGCAGTGCTACATAATGTTTCAGTGAACCACCATTGAAGTTTCAGAAATTATATTTATATTAATTAATTATTATATTGTCAATGATGGAACTTCTTTTATTAACTTCGTAAATGTTTACACACAATTTCTTAATTCACTTAATTTATTTCACAATTATTCTCTGATTTTTCAGAAATAACATGCTGCTACCGTGGTAAAGTTTGTTCCTTCTCAATTCATTTCATCACTCAGTATTTTAAAATCTTTGACGGTTTCACCTAACACATCTTCTTGTCACACTTAGACCATGTTTACTCGTCCACACTTTAAACGTGATTGATTAGTCTGACCCTTGCATCTTCTTTATATGCGAGGATAGGAACATTCTGGTCACCAGTCTCGAATTCTCTCCCATAGAAAATATGAGATTGATTGTCAAAAAAATCGCTATATGTGGAAACTGATTTATTGTGGAAGCAAGTCTAGATAGGTCGTTTTGTGGCAGCACACGACATAAATATAATTTATTATAGGCTTATAAGGAATCCTGTTGGTACCCGCGAATTTCAAAAGCGACAATTTGAGCAACCAATCAATACTGTGTCACAATTGTATAAAAATAGTAATGTGTTAAAAGCCAGAATCGATCACTTTTCTACATTTTAATGCAGTAATGTAATATTCATACTAGATTTTGATGTATTTATAGAATTTACGTTTCCATTATTTGATTAATGACAAGGAAAACGGAAATTATTATTTGAATTAAGTTAGCTGAGGTGATACAATTTAATATATGTAATTCATGGGTCTAATAGGTTAGTGGTCAGGGTTTCTGACTACAGTTCACGAGTTCCCGAGTTCGATTCCTGGTCATACAAAAGCGTTTTTCTTAAAAGGTATTTGAATCTATGGTTGCCCATGGTATGGGATTAAGGTTTATGTTCAGATTAAGAAATCTTTCGGCGCTTCATTATCATTTATCATCCACAATATCATCGGGATAACGTAATTCCGCTTCCAAGTGCCCCAACGTAAGACATTTATTACAATTCTGCCAATCCTAGGGGAGAAAACCAGAAATGTCATAACAGACAACCTGGTGGCATTGGACAAAAACAAAACGTTTGATGAAAACTGAAGAATAAGTTAATTGGATAATATTAGCGTGTGGATATAATTAATCATTTTGTATAAAATCATGACTAATACTAATAGTTTTATATTTTTATTACTTTTACTTATTAGCTTATTCCACGAACGAAATCAAGGGGACGGTCTCGTGTTTCAACCACGTAGCAGTAAACTATATCAGTATTTTTATGATTTTCATATTTCATAATAGCAAATGCTGGAACTGAATTTCTGTATCAGGACTCATTACGTCATACTACGTTTATCACTATTTCATACTGGGTCCTATAATTACATTTTAAAGAATAATATTCTGCACAAAACACATGGAAAACACTACTATAGCAATTCACAGTCTATTAGAAGCAATCAAAGATTTTATAAGCGACATTGTATGTTAAATCGTCTACAATATAAATGAAGAATGTACAATACGTATTTTCAGAGCATTGGGAAGGAATCTTAGAATCCGCAATGTAGTAATACCATTCTTGGAAAGTACAAAAAAGTTTACATTAGAAAAAACATAAACGCAATTCTGAGAGTTTGG
Organism: Diploptera punctata; assembly: GCA_030220185.1. Classification (NCBI taxonomy): domain Eukaryota; kingdom Metazoa; phylum Arthropoda; class Insecta; order Blattodea; family Blaberidae; genus Diploptera; species Diploptera punctata. The sequence continues at coordinate 12,655 of JASPKZ010010581.1, forward strand.
CGTCATAAGGAAGATTTGTCTTTGAATTTTCTTGGAAACCGAGTTGTTTTGTTAGAAAAGTGTATCTCAGCCAATAAACAGTATTGTTTTATGCAGCAGCCAATAAGAAATATAAATGTGGTTGTTTTGTTTTAAGATGCGATATTTCATCATATCTTTGGCTACATGTCGTGGCAGTCTTCCAGGTTTACTGTTTCTCTTCTGACTTCCATAACATTAGCTGCGAGACTTGCTTTGTATGGTAGTTTAGTTTCTAAAATATAGCTTATTGCAGATAAATTGTTTAGTCTAGATGAATGTTTATAGAATGTTACTAAAATACAATATAATAGTTTTCATGTGAACTTCTTACGGAATGTCAGTTCGGTAATACTAGTAGCCTCTACCAGAAGACGGTACTAGCCTCATGGGTGACAGCTTTAAACATTCTATAAAACACCCCATTATTAAATAGAGAATTGAAAATTTAAAGAAGCAAACTGCCCGAGTGATATTTTGTGATATTTTATGCATGTAAAATATCTTAAAGTTCTACACAGTTTTTCAGTACAAACTTCGCTGAATATTCATCACTTCTCGCCGATAAAATTACGATTTTCTTGTAGATTTCTTTGGCCTAACTTTTTTGCTTAATCTCCAAGATGCAAATCAATTTTGTCTTTTCCATCAGATGTTGTTTGGTATTATTTTAATATATATATATTATATATTAAAGTTTTACAAAGTTATGGCTTTACTATTTGAATGTGAGAATTTGGTTTTAAGAAAGGAACATGAGAGAAAAATTGAAGCTGCTGAAATGAGGTTACTTAGGTTTGTAGCGGCTACACTTTGTTAGATAAAGGAGACGAAAATATATTAGATCTGATCTAAAAATGCACGACATTATAGACATAATAAAAATACATCAAGACAATTGGATAGATCGCGTATAGCGTATGTCACAATCATTAATTACCAGAACAATACACAAGTACGATCCTCGCGGAAGAAGAGACTCAGGAAGACCTACAAAAGATGACGGGGCCAATTTTGATTGGAGTTTGAACATACCTTATGGCAATTTCAATTGTTTAAGGATTACCACTTCTGTAGAATAATTTCTAAAGCATCGAAAATGAAAATAATGAAAAGCGGACAAAAACGAAATGTTCCTATGGATTTTTTGTGACTGGGGTCACCTTAGAAAGCGACTTGTACAGCACACCCTTTAACACGGTTGAAGAACTGGAGCAGAGAGTTGTACATGCTTGTCAAGAATTCAGAAATGATAGGGGTTTTCGAAATAATTCGACATTCATTGCAGAGACGAGCACAGTATTACATCCAGATGCAAGGATGACACTTCGAACACCTTCAACAGATAATCCATAAGTGAAGTGAACTGTGAAATGTGAACTAAATGAGATGTAAATTAATAGTAAAGTCTAAATTCAAATTAAATTGTACTAACTAGGACGATGTTTAAAATGAATCCATTGGCGGCTTGTAACCATACATTCGTAATTATCTCGCAAACGGCTCGTTTGCGGACCCATGTTTACTGGGACATTGTTGCTTCTATTATCGTGTACTTTCAACCATGTAAGTTTGCGCCATTCTTTTTTGATACACCCTGTATAAGAAATGGCAAAAAAAAATGACTAATTATTGATACCATCTTACCTTGTCTTATTTCCCATAAAATACGATGTTGCCTAACATCAATATTTCTATCATTCACCGTTTCGTACAAAAATCAGACATATGGGGATTACAGGTAGTTCCATGGAGTAATACTTCATGCACGTTTGTTTACAGTACAACTTGAGTTACGGTAATTTTTAGATAGAACAATAGAAAAACGAACTAGTATAAATTATTTAAATTTATATCGAATTACAACAATATACAGTATTAATTTACTGCTGTAGTCATTTCATTTTCACTGCGGTCCGACCCATTTAAATAACTGGCACGAGAAAATAATATTTAACCGATTTAAGGTTTAGGATAGTAATTATTTGTAGGTTTCTTTAAAAACGATGACCACAGTTGTGTTTATCGCAAAATGTAACAATGGTAAGACTTTTGACATTTGTGTAACATATCGTAAGTGGAAGCAGTTAAGGAAACCACTGGCAGGATGTCATATACTTTCCAAATGACATATGACAAGGAAACCGTAGTCAGTATGACGCGGTTTTCTTCCAGCGATTTATATACGGTATGTATCATTTTAACGTTGCATGCAAGATTCATTGTTCATAATGTTACATACATTCAGCTCAGTTGTATTTAGGCTGCAAAATTAATAACGTGATAAATTAAAAAGATATTTTAAACACGTGATCGGCCCTGAAACATCTGTAAATAAAATAAATAAGTGTTAGATCCCACGAACTGTACAAAGGGTAATACCAAAGTATGTTATCTTCGTAATGTTATTTAGGAAATAAAATACATTTTCAACAAATGTTGATGGAGTAAAGGTTTAAAGTATGTAATTTTAATAAAGATAATAATAATAACAATAATATCTATCTATCCTCGAGTTTTTACAGCTGCTGACGTCTTCCCGTGCCAAACCTCCAAAGCCTACGATCTTGGGCATCTTCAATGCTTAACCCTCATGGTTGCATTAATGCCATGTTTTCATTCCATATTAACTTTGGTCTCTCTCTTTTCTTCTTTCTAGTCTGATGCGATTGATATAGTTGCTTTGGCCATCGCTCATCTTCTATTCTTAAAACATGTCCTAACCACTTTAATTCCTTCTCCTTAATTCTTTCAATTAATGCTTTCTTCTGCTTCCATAATGTTTTTAATTTCCTTATTTGTGGCATGTTCTAATTTTGACTTTCTGGCACGTCTGCGTAAATAATCCATTTCTAGTGCTATTAGTCTATTCTTGTAGTACATAATAATAATGATTATGATAATAATGATAATGATAATAATGATATTGAAATAATAATGGTAATGAAATATTACCGATAATGATGATAATAATAGTAATGATATTAATAATGATGATAATAATAATGATGATAATAATAATGATGATTAATAATAATGATAATAACAAGGTTAATAATAACAATAATAGTAGTAATAATAATATAATTTATAATAATTGTAATTATAATAATATAATTAATAAAAACAATAATAATAACAATAACAACAATAACAGCAATAACAATAATAATACAATCTTTACCTTACTTGCCTGGTAGATATCTCATTGAGTCGGTGTGTTGACCGCGTGCCACTCATGCGATCTTCGGATAAATAAGGTAACTCTAAACATGAACTTGGTCTATAAACTCCTGATAAAGGAACGGCTATGGCTCAACAATGGGCTACTCCAATAATCAATTAATCAAGTTTTTTATTTATTTCAAAACTGGTAACCACACTAATTAAAATATAATTGGCTCACTAATCTACTTTGCAGCAAGCTAGAGTAATGCGCGAGGGTCTCTTCAGGGCGTGTTTTAGATTAAGCTTATCTCTGAGTTCTACCGGTGTGACCCATTCGGTTCTCCGGGAGGGGGCTACTTCAGGGAACCCATGCCAAAGGCTCAAACATAGGGACACGTTCCTAGGAACATGGAAATTTAGGACTTTATACAATAGCGGGGCGCTAGAGGTATTAACCGGTGTGGACTAGGAATTCGATGATCAGTAACAATGAGTTGTGTAATTAATTAAAAGGGGTTTATTATGTTAACATCTTATGAACAACACAATACTCAGGACGAATTAATAATATCTTGTAGACTACTCGAGCAAATCTACACTTCCCTAGAATATATTTACGTACGACAGATTGATTCACACTTTTAGGTACTGATATGGGAACAACTGGCTCATCTGAGTACTCGTAATATGATAAACTGGCTCCACTCTGTGATCGTATGAGAGCAACTGGCTCCTCTCTGTATGTACGCGTATGGGTCTATTGGCCACACTCTGTTAACAATAACATTTCTTGGCCTTTTATATTCATTTCTCAAGGAAGTTTTAAAATAGGCTCAAGTATTCCCTTTTAACAAAATGTATTGTTCTGCAAATCTGATCTTATTCAACACGTCAATCAAATTTACACTTTTATAAAAGAACATTAGTTTTGCTTCGCCCGGTACATGTACCTGCCAACCTTTTAGTTAGCGTTAACCAGTGTATAACAACAGCTTATCGTGTGGTCCCAAATAAATCTCAATTCTAGGTGTACCCCTGCCGAAACTTGCCCTCCAAATTCTGTTAATACTACTACTATTATTAATAATAGTGATAATAATAATAATAATAGTGATAAATAATAACAATAACAATAATAATACTAAGAATAATAATATTGCTAATAATACTAATACTAACAATATTACTATTACTATTACTACTATTACTGCTATTAATAATAATATATAATAATAATATAATAATAATAATAATAATAATAATAATAATAATAATAATAACAATAATAATAATCCATGAAGCCTTTGCCGCAACCCGCATTTCGATCACCACGTGTCTCTGTCATTCCATTCATTTTCTGAAGTCCCCATGTTGAGGATAGGTATTCTAATTCATTCTTTGCATTGTGTTACATTTCTTCTTCTTATGTTCCCTGACTTATAATTCAAAGCTCTTTTTTGGTCATATATCCTCTTATGTCCTTTCCACGTGACCATACTAATAACTGGTTAATTTCTATCCTCTTCATTTATACAAATAAGTTCAGATTGTCTCCGAATTACTGCAATAGGCATAAGTTGGAATTTAGAGATTCCACATGCTTTACTTAGGAAGTCAATTTCCACTATCTCCGTTACCCTTTTATCTTTACCTGACAGTTGCCAACACTCAGACCCACATGTTAATATTGGTTTCACCAAAGCACTATAAACCCTCTTCCTTGTATTAATGTTCATTCTATTTGACCATAACACCATATTGAAAACATAAATATATTTCTTTCCTTGTTGTAGTCGATTTTGTACCCCATCTCTCGTTAATAAAAATGTGCACATGCAATTAAAATTGTTACAATTTGTTAAAAACATATAGTGGTGTTTAACCTTCCGTCGGGCGCAATATTCTGACCTTCGAGTTCGAGGGCAATGTGCCTGATCAGCACATGCTTAAAAAAATTATTTAACACTCTGTTTGCAAATCTGAACAACGGGAAGTCGAAGATATGTTATTGTTAGGGATGGTCAAAGGATAAAGTATACAAAATGTGCTGCTGGAAAACGTTTTATTGGACATAATATTGATTAAACAAATTTGTGACAACCCTTCATACATGATATAAAAGTAAGAACAAGTTGTGTTCAGTTCAAATATACTTGAAAATAGTTCACATTATCAATATTTAGTCTATGTTTATAGCACAATTATTCAAGAATATAACATTATTTAGTCTAAACAAGTTAAATAAGTAATGTTCGTCTTGCAAATATTTTCAAAATACACATCTTCAATAATGTAACGACTACGGGCGCAGTGGGCTTCTCTGAACAAAATATTTACAACCCGCCGTGGTAACGGTCCAGAGCAAACTGAGTGGGGTGGTTGTTTAAAGCAGATAAAAAGAAAAAGATACTTGAAAGCCCAGTCGTCAACGCCGTCTGATGACAGTGGAATGGGACAAAATTGACAACCTGTGTCTCTCAGATCAGATGCGCCCGACAGAAGGTTAATAAGATGTGAGAGATTATCTTGAATTACGATGGAGTGTCCCAGGGAAATAATGATGCTGCAAAAAGTGAATTCCAATTGCATTGATTTTGTAAGATATAAGTAAATCTAAGTGATGTTTTGTTCTTGCTATCTTTTATCGTTCATTACCTCTCTATCTCTTCTGTCGAAGATTAACATACATATATATACATATATCTGATCACAAAATACGGATATATATATATATATATACGTAATTTTGTGATCAGACAATGAAATGTAGAGACTGCAGAGTGAATGATTAGCTCAATACAGAGACGTCCCTAAAAAATATAAAACAAGATATAGATATCTTACCCAATTTATTAACAATAAATAATTCGAATATGTCATGAATGATTTTTTAGTCTACGTGGTCTCTTAAAACTATTTGCACCTTAACTTTCCCCGTTACAGATGAGGAAAACCCTGGGGAAAACAAAACTCAACTAGGAAACTAGTATTGACCGGAATACGAGACAAAAATGATACTTCTACATCACAGCGGTGTACTCAATTATTATTTCACAAATTTTTAAATTACGTCAATGAAATCCTGCTAAAACAGATTACAGTAGACAAAAACAAGTAATCAATTTATCAATTTAACCAATGGGATACAAATACGACTCTAGTTGCGATATGAGGTATAATATTATAATTACTCTCAGTGAAAAATAATTTAATAAAATGAGGTATAATGTTAAATAGCGTAAGAAATTCACTATATAATGAAAATGGACACCTCATAACAAATTAATTAAATTTAATAAAGTGGCTGAATTCAAATGCCTAGTAACAATACTTCTAAGCATGAATCAGGTAATTAATGAAATTATACATAGTTTCAATTCTCAAAGTTTATGGTATTACACCGACTTTCATCAGTTCAACTTCCTGAAATATTATAAGACTGTTATTATATGTATGGTGAACATTTACATCCTCTTCAAGAGAGGACGGAGGGTTCGAGTATTTCAGAATAAAGTTCTTAGGAATAATTTTGAACCAAATAAAGATGAACAGACAGCTAAATGGAGAAGACTACATAACAATGAGCTACATGATATTCAACGACGAACATGATAACCGCTAGTGCACCGGGTACAACTAATATAATTGCTACAGGCAGATATGTATTTATACAAGAAGAAATAAAAAGTGATGAAAAGTAACAGCAATTCACAATACTGAAGGTTTGTGTTATTACAACTGGAAATACACAATAATATTCTCCAATTAAATCGCTACAGACAGATGTCTTTATTCCACAGAGTCTTCATCTAGATATCATAGCGTGTATTTCAGTTCGATTCCATTCAAATGGTCCACGTCCTGGCATCTCCTATGACTTGATCAAATTTGCTTCCCTAGGGCAGCATCTTTATTGCCCCAAACAAATGAAATTCTGAAGGACTATACGAACGATGAGGAAGGGTAGTACATCCAAGCTTTGCGATCTCTCGACGGGTGTTCAGACTGGTATGTGATCTCATATTTTCGTTGTTGAAGGAGAATTTGGTTAACATTTTTATGTGGACGAACAGATCTAAATCGTCTCTTCAACTTCTGCAGAGACTTGGCGTAAACCTCAGAGTTTATTCTTTCAGCAGCTGGAAATCTGTCCATCAGAATAATCTCCTACAGAATCCCATAAACTTGTCGGCTGAGGGTCCTGGTTTTGAATGTTTTCTTCCTAGGGGAATTTTTCAGACGGTACTCCATGGAGTGTCTTTGGTATCAGGTTCGAAATGATGAAGCCATGTCCCTGTGAAAACTGAATAACTAACTAACTAACTCACTGGCACAATCGAACATCTAGGTTCATGGCCTCGCGGACATAAGCTCTCCATATATCCCTATCCTGAGCCACTTTTTCAATCATCCCTGTATAATCTACGTCCCTCAAATCATAGTTAATGTTATTTTTCTACCTCATTCTTGGTCTACCAACTGGGCATTTTCCCTCTGGTTTTCCTACAAGAAGCTTCCCTGCACGTCTTTCATTCCCCACTAGTGCCACATGTCCTGCCCATCGCAGTCTACGAGACTTAACTGTTCTCATTATATCTGGCTTCCTATAAAGACCATGTAATTCACTGTTATTCTGTCTTCTCCATCCACCTGTCTGTTCATCTCTCTTTGGTCCAAAAAAATTCCTACAACTTAATCCTCAAATACTCGTAATCTCCTTTCCTCCCTTAAAGTAAGAGTCAATTTTTCGCATCCATATAATTTAACTGGTAGAATAATAATTTTATACATTTTCAATTTAACGTTTTTTGAAAGGAGTTGGGAAGTCAAGTGTCTCTGTAATGCATAATAACACGCATTTACAGAATTGAGCCTATGTTTAATTTCCTTGTGCATCTCATTCCTGTTTCTGATTATTGTTCCTAGGTATTTGAATTCAGCCAATTCCTCAAAATTTCCCTCATTTGTCATGAGCTGTCAATTTCCGTTATAAAATTTATTTTTATGTGTCACCATATATTTAGTTTTATTGATATATACCGAATAGTGTTAGAAATCAATTTACTTTCATTCATTCCTCTCATGCCAAACCACGGGAATATTTTTACAACAGAGGCTTCCTTAAAATATTTTCTTATTCAAACATCAGCCTCTTCAATCGTAGGTAAGAATTCTCCTTTAGCTACATGATGTTGTGGTTCTTCTTTTCTTCCTTATGGTCATTATTAAGGCGCTTAGGAACGCACTTGGCACACACTTTTGAATAGGCTAAGCTGTGGATATATGTGTTGGCATTACCCACTAACATGCAGAGTTCAGCAGCAAGTTGTTTGGTTATTACACGCCTGTGGTCCTGAATAAGCCTATCGGCGCGTTGAATTGTCTCCGATGCCACAGCATCGCGTGTCCTTCCCGAGCGCGGATGATCACTCTTGCTTTACCTCGTTCTCCCGCTCACAATCTGCTATCCTAATGACTGACAGTACTCCTATCCTATGCTTGATGCCCATAGACATATTTTATGCGTGTGTGAATGTTTTTAATTTATCTTTTGCTCCGCAGAAATATATATATATATATATATATATATATATAATCTGGTTTGTACGTGTTTCACGAGCAGACGACACATTAATACTAAAGTACATCACAGATTTTTTTGTCGAAAAACAATGAAACGTCATGGCGTTATAAAGGTAGGGTGGAATATATGTCTTGTGAAGTTTCGTTCATTTCCAGTGAAAGACAGGTGAGAATTAAAATTATGTACATTATATATTAAACGACCCACGTAGTAATTTACTAATCATCTTCGCATAGTTTGACCAGTCGGGTAATAATACCGAAGGTAGAAGAAAACACACATAACTACTTCATTTTCTTTATCCACTACATTACATCGTAGCTGTATTCTTTCGTGATAATTTTACTGATGGCGTGTTTCACATACTAGGTGATAGTGCCAAATTATAGAACACCAATCAGAATCTGAGGATGTGCTAGATTTAATTACAAAATATAATAGTGAAAAATCTTTTTTTGCGAAAATGTAGGTGTTCTATATGTATTTCGACCTCCTGAATTCGAAAATGATATTCAAAATATTGTATCACCCACAGTGTTTGCACAAATCAATATGAGGATCACAATAATTGGATGATGTTTGCTGATTAGAAAGTTTGGTTATGATTCTATAAAAACAACCAGGATATACAAAATATTCCTGTTTCATCTGTGAATAGGACAGTCGGGCATGTGACAGTCATTGGGAGCACAAATAGTGGCATCGAAGGTTGAAGTTGATATCAGGGGACAAAAATATCAAGTGTGGCCCTCTAGTGGAAAGAAACAGAATATTCTTGTCCCCTCTGCACATCAAAAAAGGCAACTGTTTCAAATATATATGTAACAAGTTCCCTAAACTGTTATATGCAATTTAAAAGATATTCGACATTCGAAAACTAATGCTAAATGAAGATTTCCTTCATTCAATTAATGCCGTTGGGCAAGAAACCTGGACTCCTTTAAGTGTGGTTCAAAACGTCTTGGAAACAATCGTATCCCAGAGTATGTTGACATAGTTGAGAAGATGTTGACGACATTCAAAATGATCAATGAGTTTTAAAGCTACATTTTTTAAAAATACGTACCTTAACTTTTTCCCTCCAAACCTGGGTGCTATAAGTGAGGAACAAGATGAAAGATTGCATCAGGATATCAAGGATATGGAACGACGATACCAGGGAACTTGGGATGTTCGGATGATGGAGTACTACTGCTAGATGCTTCATCGTGAGCACATGGATATTTCTCATAAGAGGAAAAGCAGGAGCAATGCCATGCCATGCCAAATAAGAAAGCGTGGAATGAATTATTTTAGTGCTTGTTTCGTAGCACATTCTCTGTATACATATGTTCACTGCGTGTATATTTCAATATGTTAGTGTAAAAGTTGTATTCTACTTCTGCATGATTCATGTGCCATATATATGTACTACTTACTTATGTGATGTGATATTGCAAAATATGCTATTTGTGCACATACTGTGGGTGATACGATGTTTTGAGTATCATTTTCGAATTTAGGAGATCGAAATACATAAAGAACGCTTACATTTTCGAAACAAGTTTTTGGTACCTTGAGATTTGTTGCACTGTGTTATTTAACGTCAATTTAATTATCTTCTTGTTTGAATTAATTTAGCTGTCATTTCATAACTTGAGAATAAAGTAGTCCCGCGCCGTAGCCGAGCGGTTAAGGTAGGAAGCCTTGGCGCAGAGCTACGGGACTTGCGCTGGTTCGAGTCTCCATGGGGGAAGAAATTTTCTCATGGTATTTCGGCCAGTATGGGACCGGTGCCCACCCAACATCGTGAGGAAATTGGGTAGCTACAATAAGTAGCGGCTCCAGGTTGAGGAACCAGCTATAACGGCTGGGGGACTCGACATGCTAACCACATGTCACCCCTATACTGGCTGTTGATCATCTACCTCTGTGATTGACACATGTGGATGTGAAGGGCCAGCAGCCGGCTGGTAAAAGGGCAACCGCTGAAAAGTGGAAAGACCCTCAATCGGAGAATAAAGTTGTCAGGAAAATGTTAGAACCAAATTAAGTCGAGTGGACAGGTGAATAGAGAAGACTACTTAATAATGAGCTTCACGATATTTATGGGATGCTAGATATAATAATAAAAGTTACGTCTCGAGACTGGGATGAGCAGGACGTGTAGCACGATGGGGGAATGAAACAGGGAGTTGGAATATCTTTGTAAGAAAACCAGTATGAAAACGCCCAGTAGGTAAGCGAATTATGAGGTCGGAGAACAATATTATCAATAATTTGATGGGGGTAACGTACAAAGGAGATGATTGTAAAACATTAGCTCCGAATAGGAACGTATGTAGGGCTTAGTTCCGCGGAGCCATGAACTTACGGGTTTGATAGTGTTAGTGAGATAGTTGGTTTGTTTTTATATCTTACAATAAGTTTTTTATGATGATATTGTATAAGATTTCCGGGCTGCAGGCCGTGGTCTTGACCACGGCCAACTGCCCCGGAAATCTTCTACAAGATCATCATAGTGACTCCGGCCGTGAAAGCCTAAGTCAATATATTAGTTATTTTTTATCTCTGTGGTGTCTGGGTACCGCCACAGCTAGCCCGGTTTCGATCCCCCGGTCGGGACAAGTTTCCTTGGCTGTAAAACAAATGTCAGGGATCTTTAAGGCCCAAACGGTCCCTGAAATTATCTGGGCGTTATAATCATCATATATGCCTTGTTTAGTGTAAATGTGTGTGTGAACGTTGTGTTTCGTCATAAAGTTGTGTTGTCTCGGAGGAGGCTTAGACATTGAGTTGATCACTCATTCGGGGAGGCCCTCCATGTACATATGTTGTAGATAAAGTATGTGTGAAATCAATAGTTTAAAATCCCTTTCGTGTCACTGTAAGGCCCGGGTGGCGAGTATGATAAGTAATGCCACGAGTGATTTCTAATTTATCTACAGGATTTGTTAGGACTATTTAACGATTAAAATAAGTTGTTTAATCACAAATCATAATTTAAATACAGTTATTTTAAATATTTCTGTATTTAATGCAAACTGTGAAGTTTGAAAACAAACGAGATATATTTGGTCATCCTTTGCAATTTGATCATATAATTTATTGCTAAATAGGATCGCAATATTTTAAGAACGCGCCCTAACGGAGAAAAAAATATCATATTAAACTCTATATTATAACATGTATGTATTATTAATTTTTAGGAAACAATTCAGTAAAATCATTATTTAAAAACACAATTACTGAACAGACAATTATAAAATCTGTATTTCGAAGGAATCTGTATATTATTTCCTACATTCAACGTTTTTCTTGGAAAATCAGTCATTGCAAAATCATGCTCTGACCAGTTCAGAATATTAAAAAGGCGGAGTTTTCAATAATTTGGTAAATATAATTCGATAAATATCGAGGTCAAACACTACTGTCATTGATTGTAATACAAAATTCATTGATACGTCATTGGTCATTGACTTCCATTTGGGGCATGAGTTAAATAGTCACGTCAAAGTACCTATAAGGCGAGAGGTTAAACTGCGTTACAATAAGTACGAGTATACATTGAAAACAAAATTATGTTTACAATTCATAGTATTTTTTTTAAACTGAACCAAATTTGTTGGTATAAAATTTCTTCTGCTACACATACGCCTATATTTCCTTTCATAATATGAAAATACAATATAAAACAGAGTTATTGGTTTAAATTATAACCCAATTGTTATATCTTGTACCGAAATCAACATTTCGATACAGGGAAGGGATTACGTCATGCTGTGCAACCAATACGTCATCGCGTCTCCATTTCGTCTGTCATCTTAGTCAACAGTGCCAAATTCCCTCCTATCTACCCCCTCCATTCCTACTACGCGCCGTGTGCTATCGCGCATACTCCCCTAGTGAACTCTCATGTAGAGCTGTGTTTTCTAACAGCAGATCATCATCAGTTTATCTACCGTTGGAGTCAGGTCGATATAGCTCGAAAGAGCTTGTTTTGGTTTATTAGTCCTTTAGGCCAGGATGGGACCATAAGGACCATGTGCCCCAACCCTAGGGTGGACTAGTGTATATGTCACATTGTTTGTATGTTTATTATATAGATGATCAATGATAGTATTATGTTCTTTTGTTAACTTAATTTCTATGTCATACTATTATCTTTTATTTATTTCATTGTTATATCTGACTGTTTCTTGACTCGCATTAAACTTTATTTATCTATTTTACATAGTTATGCCTATTGAATTAGTAGCTAGTCTGAGTCAGATATGAAGGTAAAATTCCAAAGCTTACTCAAGCGTATGTGAGTTCCTCTTTCCTTAAAGCTTCCAAGATTATAGCCTGTAGCTTACTACATATTACATGTTTAGCAATTCATTAAGGAAAGTTGAAGTAATATTTGTCTTTTATGGGCCCGGGCAAAGATATCTTAATTTGAGCAATCTATGTTTTCTATTCAAAATATTTATCAAAAACATTGGTTTGATCCAGCACCAACACGCGGTGCAAATTCTGGCAGCAGATAGCGTGGTTAAGGGTTCACGTCCCGGTGCAATTAATGGTAGCATAGAGCGTGGTAACGCCGGTGCAATATCTAAGAAATTGTTTTTCCTCTTAGAATGCAGTTTTTAGAGTAGGTGAATTATTTTATTTAATATCCAGTCTCAACCATTCCTTTATCTATTAATTAAATAAAAAATAAAACTTAGTTTTATTTGATATATTAAGATCTAATTCAGTGACAGCTGTTTCGGTACACTTTACCTTCTTCAGGCATGTTAACAAATACTTTGTTAACATGTCTGAAGAAGTTTTGTTTTTATTTAATTAATATATATGGATTTTCATCAAGTAAACACCAATTCAATTGATTATTCCTTTATCTTGTTTTAACTCTGGCATTTTTTCACATTATTAAATTGTAAATTAAAGATTTTCACAGGAAATTGTATTATTGTTAACTGTCTATTTTATTCAGCAAGAAGCTCTTCCACGCTAGATACATCAATTTATCATAACGGTATTGGGGTTTCCTATATTATCTTTACAACACTTACGAAACTTCCTGTGTTTGCACTTAGAGAAAATAAATAATAAAAAGCGATGTGCTTCTGAATTATTCTCCATGCATTAACAAACTAGAGCTTTATTTTTTGCATTGCTGTTGAAAATCTTTCTCTTGCTTTTGATGAGAGGAACACAACGAATCTAAATCGATTTTTGATTGATGGTACAATATCCCATTTTCTATTGTGTGTATAACAAAATGTGAATTTATTATTCTTCAACTACTCTGACGCCACAGTGAGTAAATTGAGGCGTGTGCGGTAATACATCATATGTTCCAAAAACCTGTTTGTTTCAATAGGACTCACAGATTTATGTTCTTTTTATCTACCTTAAATGTATTCAACATTCCTGTCATATGCATGTAGAATTATATGCATGAACGCCTGAAACAACCCTGCTGTAAAATGAGCTTGTTATGGATTTTAATTATAGGGAAGTTCAGGTTATGTGGATCCATCTGTTTCAATGGAACCTGTTAATATCTTCTTTAATTTGTGCTGCCCTGGAACAGAAAATATTTTAACTTCTTCCCCTCATCAACTTTGACGGGTTCAAGGCCAGTTTCTTTCATTCTTTGTGTGAAGAAGAGTTTATTTGTAATATTTATGAAAAAGACCACTTTAAACGTTTTTCAAGTTACGAATCATGTATTAATTCCTGCTATTGAATATTACAAATGTCGCAAAAACTCCTAAATATATTATATTATGTAGATGCTGTTTTATTATACCGACGGATTTGGTTTGATATTATGTGACAAGGTGGCTGTATAAAACAATTAAACACAAACAAATGAATTCGTTAATGTGTACCCACCACGAGGACCTGGGTCCACTTTACACGAATATGTACGTTTTATCAATGAGGATACTATCTGTAATACCATTCACTTAATTCATTTTATTTAATATCCTTGTAATTTTGCTAAACCCAAAGACAGTCGCTTTCTGCAGTTGAATGACGTGTGAATGTTATAATCAACAATACGTTTTCAAAACATTTAATAAATATCAACGCGTTTAATTATGACCAGTCAAATATATTTTCAGATTAATCTGTTCCTGTCTGTATAAATTAATAGAATACATATACTTAACAATAGACTAAAAGCTAGTGTGGACTCTGGGGTCCACTTTATCCGAATACGCAGGTTAAACTGGACCTTTCTTGTAATGTAAAAAAAGTTTATAAATTATGAAGATGTTTTCATATTTGAATAAAATGACAATGCTGTTTCATCGTTACAACACTATTGATAATCGCTGTATTTAAACAAAATTCAAATCTCTTAATTAAAAGAAGAAAAATAAAACCAAAACAGGGGTCCACATTACCCCTATATATAATGTGGACCCCTGTTTTGGATTTGTTGTTTTTCTTCTTTTAATTAAGGGATTTGAATTTTGATTAAATACAGTGATTATCAATAGTATGTGTGTGTGATTAATTACGTTTCCTTGGGTTTTCCGCGTCATAGATTCAAGATCGGCCTCTGGTCACTGATTCCGACGTGATCATGCCGAAACATCGGAACCAGTGGCCAGAGGCCGATCTTGAATCCTGTCGCGGAAAATCCATGATAAATTTATTAATCATACATATATCATCGAAAATCTACATAAATATATATATATATATATATATATATATATCCATCCATACGTAGTAATGTTGCCCGAATGCATGTCCTTCAGTGCGAACATAACATTTTCATGCTATGCTTGCACCTTTACTAGGGAATTGTAGGTGTGGTTACTTCCTGTTGCTTTCCACACCGGTGAAGGATGATGATGAAGATGATGATAAAGATGACGATGATGATGATAATGATGACGATGATGATGATGTAGGCCATATAATTTCGGGGACCGTTTGGGCCTTAAATTTTTCCTGACATTTGTCTTTCAGGTGAGGAAAAACACCGATGAAAACCTCAACCAGAAAAACTGCCCTGACATAGGATTGAACCCGGGCCCGCTGCGTGACAAGGCAGCACGATACCTCGAGACCACAGCGATGGTATATATATATATATATATATAGACGGTATACCAAATTTGAAATCATGGGGAACTATTGCATATTACAAATTATTTTTCCTGCTGTATTAAAAAATAAAAATCTGTCTACCGGTAATACATTAATTAATTAATTAAATTATTTGATTCAATTATTTGACCCCCCAGGAGCTATCACCTTGACGTGGTGGGGGGCTTAGTACCCGATGAACCAGACGACTCTACTGGGGAAGATTGACTTAGGTTAATCTTGCAGGTGGGTAAGAGGCGAGGGGAACTAAGTATAGCTCACAACGAAGGAATGGCGTCTGTATCCATTTTGGGCGGCCACATCTTCGTCAAGTCTTCAACGGTCAACAGGGCGACAAGGAATAGCACAGCTAAACTTGTAGGGCTTGAAGAGCGGAAGAAGCAGCCCTCTCTTGGGGGGTGGATACCCAGAGGAGCATGTTTGGAGGCTCAGAGGAAGCAGCCCTTCCACCATCCTTGTCCTGCGAAGCGCTCGTAACGCTTCCAGGAGACATTTATCTTACTGAGAAGCTTCATGGAAATCAGCCGGATTGTCATAAAAGGAACCGACCCAAGCAAGTTAAAAGGATACGATTTCGAATAAAGGACATTTTGAAATTAGGAAATTGGAACGTAAGGGGAATAAATACAAAAGAAGAAGAATTAGAAAGAGAATGAAAGAAAAAATAAATAAATATAGCAACAATAACAGAAACAAAAAGAAACTAAAAGGAACAAAGGACTTAAAACACTATACTATGTTGTATAGCGGAGTAGAACAGACAACAAGAGCGCAGTGTGGAGTAGCAATTTTAATAGATGAAAAATGGAAGAACAAATTGAATAGCTAAGAGTTTATAAATGAAAGAATCCTGATAACCAGATTTAAAATTGAAAGAGGATATATGATAATTGCTGTGTATGTCCCAGAGGAAGGTAAGAAAGAAGAAACAAAAAAAAATATAAAACATTACAAACATTAGTTGATAAATATACAAAATATCATCATTTAATAATAAGTGGAGACTTAAATGCCAGAGTAGGCAATATCCCTATATCTAATGTAATAGGAAATAATGGAGAAATAACAATAAATGGTAATGGACAGGATTTGAGACAGTTTTTAGCCTATAATCAATTAAAAATAATGAATACCTATTTCCGAAAAAAGGACATACATACATATACAAGAAGTGGATATAACTCAAGATCAATAATTTACTATTTAATCGTAAACAACAAGCTAGGGGCCTTGGTAAAAGATCTGAGAGTACATTGAGGCAGCGATATATACTCTGATCACTATGTCGTGATAAGTAAAATATACATAATAGCTAAATGGCGGAAAAATAACATAAAGAACAAAATAAACCAAGAAGAAGTATATAAAGTATATTTATTACAAGATCAAAGTATTAGGCGACATTATGAAAGCAGAATGAATAAATATATATCAGTGATACCGACGTCAGAAGATATAAATATTGAATGGGAAAATATATCAAATGTAATACATAAAACAGCAAATGAGATATTAGGAATGAAAAATATAATAAGAAATAGGAAGGGCTTGAGAACTTGCAATGCGAATATACAAAATGCAGTGAATGAAAAACAAAAAGCATATCATACATACTTACGACTGAAAGCAGAAGAATCTTTTGAAGAATATAAAATGAAAAGGAGAATTACTAAAAGCATTATAAGAAAAGCCCATCAGGAGTCATGGGATAAATTTATAAGCTCAGTAGAACATGATATGTATGGAAGACAAGAAATAGGTTATAAATTAGTGAAACATCTAAATCAGACTGAGAAATATTCTGCCAGATTGAATATAATCCCACAACAAGAATGGATCCAACATTATGAAAAACTTTGGAGAAAGGAGGAAATTGAAGGAAAAGAGAACAACGAGGAAGAAATAAAAGTGAAAAATATTGATATAATAGACATAAATGAATTGAAAATGGCTTTGAAAACCACTAAGAACAGGAAAGTAACAGGATTAGATAATATAAATATGGAGTTAGTCAAATATAGTGGAATATTGTGTAAACTACGAATACTTCATCTAATTAATATATGTTGGCAGACCTATGGGATTCCAACCACTTGGAAAACAGCAATTGTGAAGAATATATTCAAAAGAGAAGACCGGAGAAATTGCGAGAATTACAGAGGGATTAGCTTAATGAATACTGGCTACAAGATATATACGAAAATAATAAATAATAGATTGAGAAACACAACAGAAGTAATAATAAATGAAAATCAAAGTGGATTCAGAAAGGGAAGGTCATGTATAGACAATGTATTTACACTGAAACAACTCATAGAAAAGAGAGGAGACCATAACTTAGAAACTCACATAGGATTTATAGATTTGGATAAGGCCTTCGATCGAGTAAACAGACAAAAATTATGGGAAATATTACGAATGAACGGATACCCGCTGTGCCTTGTTGAAACAATAAAGTAATTATGTGAAGACACAATTATAATTATAGATACCGGATTCAAAAAAACAGATGCAATCAAAACAAATACAGGATTACGACAAGGATGTAGTTTATCACTCACTTTGTTTAATATATATATATATATATATATATATATATATATATATATATATATATATAGACGATATTTTAAATAAATGGAAAGTTTTGGTGAATCCAGGAATAAGAATGGATAATAAAGTGTGTATAAATAATCTTCTATTTGCTGACGATGTAAACATAATACAGAAAAATGAAGACGACTTACAGAAATCAATGCATGCATTAAATGTAATATGTAAATTATACGATCTAAAGATTTCTGTAAGGAAAACGAAGACCGAGGCTTTTAGAGGAAGAGATCCAGTAAGATCCAAAATTATTTTAGAAACTCAAAGTATGGAAAGGTGTCTAGTTTCAAATATTTTGGCTGTGATGTTGGCTACAATGTGGAAAGACATATTGACTCCAAAATAAATAAATTTCAGACGGTGTGTGGAACAATACAGAGAACATTCAAAAGTAAAATTAGAAAAGAAACCAAGATAAAAATGTATAATGTTATGGCGGTTCCCACAATATTGTATGGATGTGAAACTTGGGCTCCAGTGAAAAAACAGAAGGATAGAATACAGACGACAGAGATGAGGTTCCTAAGACAAGTAAAAGGATGTACAAGACTTGATAGAATAAGAAATGAGGATATAAGAGAAGAATAGAAAGTACAGCCTTTATTGGATAAAGTCACGAATTACAGACAAAAATGGATTGATCACATGGATGGAATGAGTAAGGAGAGATATCCATTGTTAGCAAGAAATTATCAAGCAAGAGGAAGACGTGATGTTGGAAGACTTAGAAGACGTGGGGCTGATGCATTATGAAGTCGGAACGGGCAATTGCCTAATCCCTGGAGTGATGATGATGATGATAATTAACTATTTGATGATTTTTAACAATATTTATTTCTCGGAATTTATTCACATACAATAGTTTTCCGTCACCCTCAAGAAACCGTCTTCTCCTCTCCATTTCTAGTGATACAGAAAATTTTCATCTGTAAGTTCCAATTCACCCATACTTCTCACTCCATCCATTCAAACCTCCTTAGGTCCTCCCTTCCTTCTTTTCCATCAATTCTCCATTTCAAGATCTTCTTAGGTATTCCTTCAATTGACTATCTTTTGGGATTTCCGTATAATCTTGATAATCTTTCTTCAGTTGCCTATAACACATTTATTAATAGTTCAACTTTCATAACTTTCCTAATTTCAATATTTCTAATATTATAATTTTGTTTTTCTGTAATCTGGCCTTAGGGAATTATCTTATATAGTGTATTGGTAATAACGTATTAGCTGGACACCTTTCAATCATCCATATGTCTGGCTCATATAAACATAATATTCTCCACACTAACCTCATACAAAATTTCTTTGTTTTGTGAAGGATGTTTTTACTCCATAATACTGAGTTCAGAATGCCAATTACTCTCAATCCAACTGCTTTCCTTTTCCTATTTCTGTTTGTGATAAACCGCCTTTCCCTGATATTGATCCTAAATACCTAAACAAATAATAGTAATAGTAATCGTAATAATAATAATAATAATAATAATAATAAAAATAATCTTAATAATAATAACGAAATATTATTAACTTATTTATTCATTTATTTATTTACTTGTTATACCTGATGAAGTAAATATAGTAAGGTAGTAGTAGTAGGACTTTATTAGACAAAAAGTAAGATATTTACAATATTATTTACAAATATGGGTCGCACGGGCAGTAAGCCGTACGTGCCGTTGACAGTCCGTTACAATAAAGTAATAATTGGTACTAGTGTAAAGAAAAATAAACAAATACAGCAATAACATTACAATTAAATAAAGAAAACACAATAAAACTATTACCATTAAATAATAACACAATAGCATTATTCACTAAAAACATTAACATTACAATTATATAAAGAAAACAATAATATTACAATTAAGTAATAACACAATAGCAATAACATTACAATTACATAAAGAAAACACAATAATAATATTACAATTAAATAATAACACAATAGCATTATACACTAAAAAAACATTAACATTACAATTACATAAAG
This sequence comes from Diploptera punctata, assembly GCA_030220185.1. Lineage (NCBI taxonomy): Eukaryota > Metazoa > Arthropoda > Insecta > Blattodea > Blaberidae > Diploptera > Diploptera punctata. Next base: position 33,129 of record JASPKZ010010581.1, read on the forward strand.
AAAACATTAATATTCCAATTAAATAATAACACAACAGCATTATACACTAATTAATTTATATATAATTGTTAATAATTAATGGTACTGCATTTTGATAACATATATTTATTCATGATGAGTGTTGTCCTTATTTTTCGCGTTTTGTCCAGAAATTTACCGAGGTTTATCCAATTTTCTGGATTTACCAATAACTCGTAGCATGCCAATCTTTCCCGATTTGAATTTAGAAATCTTTCCGGTAATAACTGACGTCTCCAATATTCTAAATCATTACATTTTCCTAATATATGTATCTCATCTTCAAAGTTCCCGCACATTGGACATATTCGCATATCGTGATCGTCGCTAATTTTTAGAAATTTCCATGCCCCTAGCCTAAACCAAGCAAGCCCTGATCTCTCCTTAAATCCTAGGTTGAGTATATACAATTCTTTTCCCCAGACGTGTTTTAGGTCTCTTTGTAAACACAGTGAGCGTTTTCCTGTACATTCGGCGAAGGTATCTTGTTGGTTTACATCTAAGTACCTCCTCCTTATTTTTCTCCACACGTTCTTGCGATTTTCAGTCCCTTTTTCCCATATCCAGCCCATCCCAATCTTTTGGAGTTCTCTCCTAACCTCGTCTGCCCAAAATTTAACATCTATGTTTTTAATTTGGTGGTCGTAGCAAATTGCTCTAAGCATTGTTTGTTCACCTTGGATTACTCGCAACCAGTATTTGAGTACACGAATTTTACAGTTAATATCGTCCTGGAATGACCCGAATTCATATAAAATTCCACAGTTAGAAACGGCCTTACTAAGTCCTGTAATATACTTTAGAAAATGCGTATATACCTTATTTAGTATTTCCGTTCTTTGGAAACCCCAAATCTCACTACTATAGTGCATGACTGGCCTGACCATAGCTCCATACATTTTTTCTAATGTGCTGACTGGAATATCAGGCACTCGACCCAGAATACCGAGTACACTGTTAAGTTGTCCCCTCCCTTTAAATAATGCTAATCAATGTGTTTTCCACTTTCCGTTCATTTTCAACGTCGTACCAAGATATTCGAAATGTTTCACGTTTTGAAGAACTTGATCTCTGTATTTCCATTCCTCTGTTCTACCATAAACCGTCCCATTTTTAAATGTCATTGTTTTTGTCTTACTAGCATTTACAGTCAATCCCCAATTCCTACAGTATATTTCCAGTAGGTCAAGACCTCTTTGCAATCCCTTGATTGTCTTGGAACAGATAATTAAATCATCTGCATACAACAGGACTGGGATTCTAAACATTTCCTATCTCCGGAGCCTCAATTTCTCCTTCTAGCATTACGTCTACAATATCATCAACGAATAGATTAAATAGCATTGGTGATAAAATGCAACCTTGTCTCACTCCCCGATTGGCTTCGCTGCTCTCTGTAATGTGCCATTGGTCTACTTTTATACAAAATTTAACATATTTATAAATTGACATTAAAGCATGTATCATTTTACGAGACAATCCTTTCCGATTTAATTTTTCCCAAAGTGCGCTTCGGTCCACAGTATCAAACGCCATCTTAAAATCAATGAATGCACAAAATAATTTACCCCCCTTCATTTTCAGATTGTCATCAATTAATGTTCTCAGAACAAATAGGGTGTCCACCGTGGAGTACCCTTCTCTAAAACCTGCCTGATATTTAGAGAGCCTATTGTTCTCTTTAGCCCATTGTCTGATTCGTTCGTAAAGTACTTTACAATATATTTTTCCGAACACTGACAAGAGACAAATTCCCCTATAACTTTCTGGTATCTGTGCCCCACCTTTCCCTTTGTATAGCGGTTGGATGACACCTGTCGCCCAGGCTTCCGGATAATCTCCTCCATTAAAAAGTTTGTTGAACGCAGTTTTCAAAACGTCTAATAATTTATTGGATGATATCATATTTTTCAAGAATTCCCCTGATATTCCATCAATTCCAGGTGCTTTACCATTCTTTAAACATTTAATGGAAGAAACCACTTCATTTTTCGAAATATCCTGATCCAGTAACTGAATATGAATTGGGTCAGGGATCTCAACTATATTTCCTTGATTATATCTTAACCTCTCATTTCCCAGCACCCTATCAAAGTAACTTCTCCATTCCCCGGGCGTTATTCTTGTCCGATTTATGGACTTTACTTTGAGTTCCCTTATCGCTTTCCATATGTCCGCAATGTTCCCACTTTCAGTCGCGACTCTCATTTCTTCGGATTTCTTATTTTGCCATGCTAGTTTTGTTTCTGCCAATAAGTCTTTATATTCCTTTCTCTCTTGCGCATAATTTTTTCTGCTTTCATCTGTGCTTTCTTTTCTAAACTTTGAAAGACTACTTTCGACAAATTTCTTCTTCTTTCTACATGCATTATTGTACCACCCTTTGTCCTTCTGGTTCATTGCGTATTTAACCTTGAATTTTTCCCCTGCTTTTTGAAAACATTCTGTCAAAGTTTTAATAATTTCCTCCCCGCTAAGATCATTTAATTGCAGATCCTGTATTAGCGTTTCCAAACTCCTGTTAAATTCTTCTCTCAGATCCTCGATCCACCTGAAACGGATAATTGGCCGCAATATTGTTGCCACCTCATCATTAACTGTCTCACTAATACCTTTCATATTTAAAATAAGTTTGTTTGGGAAGTGGTGTGATTCGATTCTGGAAACTATACAGAAATTACTTAGGACTGGAATCATGTCTTGTGTGCATATTGAATAATCGATTACGCTACTTCCATTTATATTAATAAATGTCAGTTCTCCATTTTTATCTTCCCCATGTATTGTTATTCCACTTCATCAGGGTTAATTTATATAGATATATAAATGTATTATGAAGTATCTAAATATTTAATTAATAATTAACACAAACACAACTTTAGAACTGATAAGGAATATACAAATAATAATAATAATCAATTAATATTTTTTGTGTAGTACCACCAGATTGTCTTTTATGACATTTCTGACTTTTTCCCTTGGCATTGGCGGAATTGTAATCCATTCTTAGTTTGGGGCACCTGGAGAAAGCGGAGCTACATTACCCCGATGATATGATGGGTGATAAATGATAATGAAGCGCCAGGAGAGTTCTTAACCTAAATTAACCTAACTTCCAGACCATGGGCAACCACAGGAATAATTCCCTTTAAGAAAAATAATCCTATTGTCTGACCGGAAATCGAACCTTTGACCTCATGAACAGTAGCCAGTAACTCTGACCACAAGCAGAGGCAAGCATGTATTGCATCTAACATCCAATCTGAACTAAGATAATATTTTAAATCTTGCAGTTGTGTGATCTGATTGTGTAGTCAATATTAAAAACAGGCAATAAAATTAATATTTATTTTCTCAAACTAAAAACATAATGTAATACCAAGTTATTATTTCAATTTATTTCTAACTTCTGTTGTTATTTCAATTATTAGGATACAAAAATTGAGGTATCTGTTCCAAATTATGGTGATGGGATAATTTGGAAAGACTATTTAACTCATGGCCCAGATGGGAGTCAATGACCAATCACATTTTAATGATTTTTTATTTACAACCAATCACATTCGTCTTTCGCATAGAATTTACAACTAAAGTTTATCACAATAAAGAAAGCACCTTCATTTTTAACATTCTCAATAGGTCAGAGCATTATTTTGCAGTGACTGATCCTCTAAGAAATACGGCTACCAGATTGTATATATAGTGCATAAATATCAACACATAGCGCATGTGGGAGTTAACATAAAACCTTTGAAACAATTGATTATACCACCAAAAAAAAAAAAAGAAACCTCTGTTTGCACTTTCTTATATGTATTTTTTCCAGGTAATATCATTCCAGAAAATATAATTGTCATATTTACATCATAGGACATCAGAAATGAATTAATATACATTTTGATGTGTTTCATTTTTTCTCTACTAAGATGCATTCTTACAATATTGCAATTGGCAATAAATAATGATCTGGTTGCAGTGATTAACAAAAGAAGCAAATGAAGCGTACCAATCGTTTCTCATTTGTTTTCAGACATCGCCGTTTATATTAAATATATAGATATTTTAAAATAAATATATTTAAATAATGATTTGTGAGGAAACAGCTTAATTTTATTCGTAAACACTCTTGATTTCCAATCTCTGTAGATAACCCACTTCGCGAGTCGTGAATGTATCGATAATTTGGAAATCACTCGTGGCATTACTTATGATAATATTACTTATTGGACCGCATGCAACCTGCTGAACGACACTTGTCAGTTAATAGTTCAGGGGTACAAAAGTGTTATAAGTTAAACATTATTATAACCACAGTTATATATTTTATTTTAAATGCATTACTTCCAAAAATAAGATAGCATTGTAGATTCATGCTGATTTCTTCAGTATTTCAGGAAACCCAGAAAATTACCGCAATATTAACGTCTTAGAAAAAAGTATACAAACGATTGTCCTTTAAAGTGATCCCACAACAGGCCCGGAGGCCCTTGGGGTAGTAGGAGGTTAAGGCTCACACTTTTTCTAGACAATCGGTACTTTATGTCAGCCGGGTGTCAGCCCTGCGTGACGGCCGCCTTTTCCCCCAGAACAAGTGTCTGGTACTCATTTCCGTTAGAGGCTGAGTCGACCCCAGGGCCATAGTGCCGCACAGAGGGTTTGGGTAAGTTTAAAAATCCTGACCACAACGGGACTTGAACCTCGACCCTCTGACTTGTAGCTCAAACGATTGTCCTACAGTTGCAAATATATTGAAATATACTGTTCATTAAATATTGTAATTTATATTTTCATACTTAAGAGACAAGTAGAAAAAAAACTCTTCACTAATTGCAGGATGCAAAATAATTCTCATTTAATATTTTATAAGAACAAAAGAAATTTACAGTATATTAGAGGAATTTATTGTTTTAATCTCAAGTTTTACAATATCTTTGATATTTTCTTTTGGCTATCTTAATGTTTTACAGCCAATTTTCATTCCCATCTACTTTCCGCCTTCCAACTTCCAAGTCCATTTCTTTAATTTTTGTAACTTCTTCTTGTGACCATGTTAGTTATGGTCTTCTTACCTTCCTTCTTCGAGTTGATTCAGTTTATATATCGTCTTCCATAATCTGTCGTCCAACATATTTTAGTTTGTCCGAACATCATCTAACTACGTTGTTTTGATTGTTTATGCTAAGGAACTTACCTCTTTAAAAATTTCAGTAATAACATTATTTCTAATTTTCTCTCCTTGAATTCCTTATTGATAGTCGATAGAAGTCCCTTTTGTGAATTGTAATTGAGCTAATGTTGTTGATTTTATTATCACCAAAAATAAATCTAACAATAATATAAAGAAGTCGGACATAAGAATATAAAGTACATTTCACAAATACAAAAATAGTTGGGAAATGCCTCGCAATTTAAATGTTATGATCCACTGTGATAATTAATTTTTTAAGGTGAAAATTGACAATAGTCTTACTTAGACCTGAACTAACCTGTACATGTTTAGCAGCATAGGGTACTGGTGAATGTATGTGATATTCTAGACATCACAATAATTATAGGGGTAGATTGTTGGCGTCGATAAGGATCAGTAAACATGGACGTATTAACTTACACAGTGGCACTATGGAAACCATAGGTTCATGGCCACGCAGATATAAATATATAAGCATTTCCTTCAATATCTGACAGGATATTTGTTAGAAATATATATCTGAATTAAATAAATTATCTCATGTTCATGATTCTTCATATCCTATATTTTTTTTTAGTTGTGTACAATTGTCGATCAACCTTCTTTGGCTAATCAATTCAATATTCAAGGCTACATGAAATTTATTACGTATAGGAACTTTGGGTAATGTGGAACCCTATTTTGAACTTGTAGATTTTATTCGTTTAATTAAGGAATTTGAATTTTGTTTAATTACAGTGATTATCATTAGTGTTATAACTAAGAAATAGCATTGTTATTTTACTCAAATATGGAAACATCTTATAATTTATAAACGGGTTTTACATTACAAGAAGGGCCACTTTAATCTCCATATTCGGGTAAAGTGGACCCAGAATCCACCTTAGATTTTGGACTATTTGTAAGTTTATTTACTCTATTAATTCATATAGACAGACACAAATTAATCTGAAAATATTTATGGCTGATCGCAATTAAAAAGTGTCGATATTTATTCCATATTTTGAAAATTGTTGATTATAACATTCACATTCATTCATCTACAGACAGCGACAGTATTGGCTTTAGTAAAATTACAAAGATACTAAATAAAATTTATTAAGTGCATGGTTTATACAAATAGCATCCTCATTGATAAAATATACGTTTTTGTGTGAAATGTACCCAGGTCCACTGTAACTTCCTAGTGGAGGGTCCACATTGACCGAATTCCTCTGTTATGTTTATATTATTTTACACTGCCGCCATGTCACATAATATCAAACCAAACCCCTCAGTTTATTAAGACCGCATCTACATAATATAATATATTTACGAAATGTTTCAATATTTATAACATTCAATAGCAGAAATTTAGAATTAACCCATTCGCTTCAGGTTTAAATGCTCCATGCATTTCCCAGAGACCGAATTTAAGTTATTGTAATTGTATTGTATATATTCAGAAATGCTAAACAAACAAATGATAACGGTACTTGAGATCACATTAAGGGTGAAGGCAAAAACACATTCATCTACTATTAATAAATGTTAACAAAATATCACCCTGCCAAGGGATGTGCAAAATATTGAAAAAATATAAAAACAGAGTTAAGGGAGCATACCTCGTCTTCTGAGTTGAAGGTCATTTATCTGCCGGTGAGTTTACGTCGTCTTTTGAAGTGAATGGGTAATTCCAAGCTTGAAGAAATTTCAAAGTGTCGGTTATATAAATATCACGAATAAACCCTTATGCACACAAAGAATAAAAGAAACAGGCATTGAACACATCAAAGTTGATTAGGGGAGGAGTTAAAATATTTTCTGTTCGAGGCCAGCACCAATTGAATAAGATATTAACAGGGTCCACTCAAACCGAAGAGTGCACATTACCCGAATTTCACTAATTAGTTTCATACATATTTTATTTTAGTTACCACATTTTAAAAAATCAGTGATTTGTTTATTATACTAGGAAACGTATTTCATTAGCAAATAATGGTTCGGATTTTAACACCTTATGCCAACATTTTTTTGTTCCTTAGTATTACTCATCTTTACTTGAAGGAATGGATGACATTTGGACCCATGCCTCCACCCCTTGGGATACCTCGGTCAGAGACCATACTCCCATGTCCCAGATACTTGTCCTCCCTTAACTATCGCGTCCACGTTCAAGGTTCTCGGCAATAAAACCAACACATCAGGGAGAAGGTGTTAGAGTCGCAACTTCAGGGAAATTGCTGAGCTACATAGTACGTCAGGTCGCTCATTCCTGACGACCCTACAGTTGGTCCACGGGCTCCTCGAGCCTAGCCGGGAGGACTGCTGCCGCAGATACACCGACCATTCCCCTGTTTTACCTCCAGGAACGCATCCTGCAGGCGTTGTGAGACCGGCTAGGGCTTGAATCCTCAAGCCCACAGTGTGAGATTTTAGTATATCCAGGTGCTCATCTCCTGGTGATCCACAATATGTCCACGAGCCCGTAGGCTTAGTCGGGAACCAGCACAGTTGTTCCCCTCTGCACTGGTCCGAGCCGTGCCCTGATCTGCCCCCAGGGACGTGTCCTGTTGCAGTTGTGGGCCAGCATGGATCTCGCAAGCTCCAACAGGTGAGCAATAGTACGACAGGGCGCTCAACTCCTGTCGAACCCTCTAATGGTTCACGAGCCCCTTGGACTTAGCCGGGACGACTGTCTAGCGGATCCACCGACCGTTCCCCCAGTGCACCACCTGGGGACGTGTTTTGTTGCTGAAGTGGGTCCAGCCTGAGCATTATTACGTCAGGTCGTCAACTCCTGACGACCTAACAGATTGTCCTTGGGTCACTCGGTCACGGAGTCGGTGCTAATCCCACACCCAAATGAAATCTACTCTCCGGTGATATGTAGCCTGTTATGGTGTTACTGATTCGACACACATCAAGAATTCACACACGACTCTTACCGCCATTAATTAGGGCTAGGCCCAAGGCCTCTAAGGAGGGGCTACATTACTTCCTTTCAGCCCATTCTGTCCCAACGCCATGCAAAGGTTCGGAGAATTGATGAAGTACATGAGCGTGCCCATTAGATCGTCACACCTGTGATGTGCTAAGCCAGATATTTTTTTTTCTAACGTGAGATGAGGTGAAAGTTGATATGGAATAAATGAATGGAATATGAAATGACATGATGGTAGAGGGAAGAGGAGTGGAGTCTGTTAGTGGAATGTAAATCGGGAAACGGAGGAATTATGAGGGAATCAGAAAAATCCCGGAGTCGCCCACCTCCAATACCCCAAAGGAACTGCCAGAGTAGGAAGCATATTTTTGTCCTGTAATATTTATTGATGTACGACGTCTGTTAACGGTAATCCAAATTTTACATACATGCAAGACACTCATAACTTCAAGCTAGTTACTGTGTATTGTATTTTGAATCTCTTGTGTGTCTTTTTATAAAAGCTGGTCTAAAAATTTTAGCATTGATTTTATTATGATTTTCGTTCTAAAATTATTCATTGACGAATATTGTTGTGCTCACAAATGTCTGGGATTTAATAGAGACAATTTTTAAGAAATTCATGGAACTCTGTCATTGAGTGGGTCCCGGCAGGCTACTGTTTGCTACGCTCGGTGATTGAGTGGGTCCCGGCAGGCTACTGTTTGCTACGCTCGGTGATTGAGTGGGTCCCGGCAGGCTACTGTTTGCTACGCTCGGTGATTGAGTGGGTCCCGGCAGGCTACTGTTTGCTACGCTCGGTGATTGAGTGGGTCCCGGCAGGCTACTGTTTGCTACGCTCGGTGATTGAGTGGGTCCCGGCAGGCTACTGTTTGCTACGCTCGGTGATTGAGTGGGTCCCGGCAGGCTACTGTTTGCTACGCTCGGTTCCCAATTTCGTGGGTTCAAACTTAGTCGATGATTTTCAATGCGTAAAAATCTTGAATATTTATAGTAGTCTTAGGAATAGAAGAACATTGAGTTCAAAGTTATAGATTTACTGCATGCAGAAACCTCAAGCCAGAAAAGTGAGATCTCTACACAACATTTTTTCGGCTCTTTCAAGAGTCATCTTTTGATCTGTGATTTTAATGACTGAATCAATTAAAAAGAGTTGGTATTACCTATCTGTAGTATTTGATGTTAACGAAATAAGGATATTCAAGGAAGTGAAATTCTTCACTGAAAATATATACAAAACGAGTATTTCAGAACTTCAGAAAGTTATTTGTAATTACATAGCCAATCTGAGAGTAACTTGATATTAATTTATAAACGGCAAGTAGAAACGAGCGAATTGAAATCGAAGTGAAATGTGCAAAAAGTTCATCAATTTATATGGGCACGCCATAGCTTAGTTGGTTGAGGCAATATGCTACAAGCCGGAAGGTCAGAAAATCAAGCCATCCTGGAGTCTGGATTTGTAAACTGGCTTAAACCTTTTGGTTGAACCGTAACCGTGGGAACGACTCAGACTCTAAGGGCAATGATAACCAGACGCTTGTTCTGGGGATATAGATGTCCGTTGCGCAATGCTGACTACACGTTGACATCTCGTGCCGATTGCGTAAACAAAATGGGAGACCGAACCTCCTTTTCGGCAAGGGCATTATGAGGCCTGGAGTGAGATCGCTTCCCCATTCTCAAAATATTGGTGATAACCGTTGCTTCAGCAAATTTTATATTCCAATAATTTTGTTAAATATTCAGTTAGTGTTTTATGGAACCACTATATATATTTTTAATAATAGTGGTCTGCCGTATGGCAGGTCCTTCACTACAGTCACAGCATTTTCATGCTATGCTTTACAGCTTTACTAGGAAATTACATACCTGGTAGCTCCCAATTGCTTTCCACACCCTGGGTTGATGATAGCCTGAAAGCCTCCCGGCATTAGTCTTATATGTTAGGAAAAACCCCGAGAAAACCTCATCCTGGAAGTTTGTCCCAACCGAGAATCGAACTCGGGCCCGCTGCGTGACAAGGAAGGATGCTACCTCGAGACAACAGCGGTGGAATATCCATTCATACTAATTCTGCTCGAGGGCAGGTCTTTCACTGCAATCATAGCATTGTCATGCTATGCTTTGCAGCTTTACTAGGGAATTGTAAGTGTGGTAGCTTCCCGTTGCTTTCCACACCGGTGAATTATGATGATGATGAAAAGGATGGTGATGATGAAAAGGATGGTGATGATTAAGATGGCCGTATGATTTCGGGGCCTGTTTGGGCCTTAAAGTTTTTCTGACATTTGTCTTACAGGTGAGGAAAAACCCCCATAAAAACCTCACCCAGAAAAACTGTCCCGATCGGGGATCGAACCCGGGCCCACTGCGTGACAAGGCAGCACGATACCTCGAGACAACAGCGGTGGACGGTGGAAATATATATATATATAATAAATATATATATATATATATATATATGATATGATGTGATATGAAAAGAAAAAGCAATGCTCGAGTTCGGGATTTGAACCCAAGTCTCTAACCTCAGTACGTTTAGCGCTCTAACCAACTGAGCTACTCAAGTATTTTATCACACACACTCCACACACACACACACACATATATATATATATATATATATATATATATATATATATATATCTTACTTACTCACTGGCACTATCGAACCCGTAGGTTCATGGCCGCACGAACATAAGCTCTCCATACATCCCTATCCTGAGCTAATGCTTTCCAATCATTCACTGTATAATCTACTTCCCTCATATCATAGTTAATGTTATTCTCCCACCTCATTCTTGGTCTACCAACTGGGCGTTTTCCCTCTGGCTTTCCTACAAGAAGCTTCCATGCAAATCTTTCATTCCCCATACGTGCAACATGTCCTGCCCATCGCAGTCTACGAGACTTAACTGTTCTTATTATATCTGGCTTCCTATAAAGACCATGTAGTTCATTGTTATGTAGTCACACACATATATATATTCGGAGTAATTACTTTCATATTAAGGATATATTACAACATTGTTTTCGTAAGGTATTTAACGTCCTATATAATTAAAATAGTCCACCGCTGTGGTCTCGAGGTAGCGTGCGTGGTACCTTGTCCCGCAGCGGGCCCAGGTCGATCCCCGGTCGGGACAGGCTCCTGGGTGAAGTTTTTTCGGCATTTTTCCTCACCTCTAAGACAAATGTCAGGACGTGTAGGGCCCGACGGTCCCCAAAAATCATCCGGCCATCATCAATATCATCCTTATCGTTATCAACATCCATTACCGTTGTGGAATGAAACGGGAAGCTACCACACCTATAATTCTATTGTAAAGCTGCATAGCATGAAAATTCTATGATTGCAGTGAAAGACCTGTCCTTGGCCAAGAATTACTGTGGATGGATAATAATTAAAATAATTATTTGTTCATTAATAAAATTTCAATTAATATTAAATATATAACATGTTGAGATTCTAATTTTATACCTTCTTATTATAAAATAGCATAATTATCAATTATATTAATATAATCTTAATTTTTTCACTTAAATGTATGTATGAGTCATTATCTCTTTAGGTAACAATATATTTTATGTTTATTTAAATTCTAATTTGCAAAGAAATACCCTGTAATTATAATTATTTTTTCTTTATTAGTAATATACCGTGCGTCCCACTCCCAGCCGGGAAGTCAGACGACATTGATTATATATGTGCGTATATGAATACATATAATTAATTGTGTTTATATATATATATATATATATATATATATATATATACATACAATTAATTGAATTGAAATTTCACTTTGTTACTTATTACATAAAATAAGGAAACTGTACCTCAATATTCCTACATGTACATGTCCTAATTTTTAAGTGCATGTGTCTGACGGCCCGGCTGGGAGTGGAACTCACGGCGTATATATATATATATATATATATATATATATATATATATATATATATAGGTCCACCGCTGTGGACTCGAGATGGCGTGCTGCCTTGTCACGCAGCGGGCTCAGGTTCTATTCTGGTCGGGACATGTTCCTGGGTGAGCTTTTTTTCGGAGTTTGTTCTCATCTGTAAGACAAATGTCAGGAGGTTTAGGGCCTAACGGTCCCCGAAAATATTCTGACCATCATCAGCCTAATCATTAATATCATCATCATCTTTCACCGGTGTGGAAAGCAACGGGAAGCTACCACACCTATAATTCCCTAGTATAGCTGCAAACCATAGCATGAAAATGCTATGATTGCAGTGAAGGACCTGCCCTTGGGCAGAATTACTATGGATGGATGGATATGTGTGTGTGGTTGTACAATAACTCTCTAGAGGCCGCAATTTTAGTTTCATCGAAATCAAACTAGTTAGCACATACCAGTTAATTACAAAAATTAAGGACGAGTTCGTTACCAGCAAAATCCGTCCATTACGTTTAGTGGTTCACCTGAAACTAAAATTTCGAATACATCTAGCGGTCGCAATTTTCGATATTCCACACCAAAACTCTGTTTACACTATTAAAACAAACCGAGGGAAGTCACCAAAATCCGAAAAAGAGAAGTGAGGGTTTGCCTGAAACCTTAAATTAAAAATTGACTCAAGCCATCGCCAATGTATACCATAATTTAATGAAGTCTTAAATTAGCAAGATATCCGTTAAGGAACATTATTTAATAGTTTAATAAAATAATGGCAAATTTAATCAGCCGATATTATATAAATTAGTGTCCATTATATAATATACAAATGGATAATATCTTAAGGTTATGTATAATTTGTTTTCATTATAATCCGACATTTTAAATAAGCTGGAATCAGAATTGTGTTTCTCCAATTTAACAAAATGGAATCACATGTTCGACCTGCAGAGGAATGTGATTAGTTTACCCGGTTCCTGTATGACTTTTTTTTCATCTTATTTTTGCTTAATTGAATCAGAGTATATATACAGTGGTATGACCATGTGAAAAGAATGCCAGAGCAAAGATTGCCTAAAATTATTATGGAATGGATTCCCCAATGCAAAGAAGGAATAGAGGAAGGCCAAAGAAAGCTTGGATTGAATGTGTACAAGCTGTTATGAATATCTGTGGATTGGAGGAAGAACAAGAATGAATGGAGAGAGAAATGGCGTTTGGTTTCCTGAAGACGGCGGCAGCTACCATGACACCGGATGATAATGATGATGACTGAGTATTTGAAGAGTATTGCATTATGAATATTTTAACATACTACGGCTAGCTGTCATTTTTATAATGTTTAAATGTTGTTTATTAAAAAAATAAAACAATAAGTATTGAAAAACTCAGTAAAAAGATAGCTAAAAATAAAATGTAATATTACAAACTCAGTAGTTTTTAAGTATGCTGAATAAGAGATACATAACATATTTTTAAGTTATATGAAGCTAATATACGCTTCTAAGATGCGATAAAATGAAGACCTGGAAACGCCAGGTTGTCTATCTTGTCTTAACTGCGGTTTCATGGCATATAACTGATTAATTACTTAATGTGCATCCATTCCCCGACACTTGACAATGTAGTGCCCCCGCGCACTCTGCAACTCATTAATCATTCACGGGTGAATGGTCCAAGAGGGTGAACTACCACCAAGACGTACTTGCATCCCTTGTAAGGAATAAATGGGCCTCGCAGACCTGTTCCACACGAGAGAGACCCATAAACACTTTCGTAGATTTTAATGTTCGCATTTTCTCTCCCTCTTTGTACCCAACTGTTTTTAATCAACACGTTCTCCTTGCCATTGTAAGCGCACTAAAAAAGATAATAAGATGTTGAACTTCATTTTAAGTGTACAGTAGGTCATGTGTTTATGTGAGATAACTTTAATATAATCTCGAGTTGCTGAACTTAGAAAACAAAAGAAAGTAGAGTTGAGAAATGTGTGAATTACTGTTGAACAGAGCACTGTGCGCCAGAAAAGGGAGTAGAAAAAGGAGTTGAGATGAAGAATGGTAAATGTTGGTGGTCAATCGAGCGAAAACATCATTCTCAAACTTTTTTTTTATTTTTTACTTTACATTTAAATTCTCTTCTTCAAGCAAGAAGGCTGTGCAAACTTGCTAATAAAATGTTATATTAAGTTAAAAAGTTCGCCGCTGGGGTCTCGAGATCATATCTCGATTACTCTATTTGGATTTTGTGGTAGACGAAACGGAACTCGAGCATATATTTCTCGGGATTTCTCCCGTTTTCCATTCCCAAAAAATTCATTCCACCATTTATCCATACTTACCTCATCTATTTTCGTTTAATTTTGTTCATCCGATCCTGTGATTATGCGTCCGGTGGCGATCCGCCGATACCCTCAATATTAGCAGACCTCTATAAATAGAGGGATTCATCTCATCTCATCCCTGGTTCTGACTCTACTTTGGAGATGAGGATATTATTTATTGTAAGTTAAAATGACGTCCAGTTATCAAAAACTAATTAAAATTCAACACTGAAGCACGTTGATTTTTCTCCTTTGATAATATTTCTAATTTTAATTGAAGCTTTTTAACGCATTAAGTTATTTTAATTAATTAGATAAAATCCATCTGTAACAATTAGAAGCACAATGACCGAACACATTGACTAACACGCCAGTTTCTGAGATTGGGGAGATCCTCGATTCAAACGCCGTTGTAGATCACCAGTACTACCAGGAAGGTTTTATCCTTGATTTCCTAAGTTGTCAAAACAAATCCTGTGTTGCAATTTCAATATCAGGATCCACGTCTTCACAATTATCATTTCATAGTATCGTTAAATTTATGAGATAACTTAAAAAAATCGCACTTCAAAAGTATTTTACCTCTTGCAATAAATACCAATATAATTTTGCGCAGGCTTTGGAATGGAGTCCACCTGGGATATGAAACATAAATCAAACTAGATATAAATGGATGGATGGATGGAGTAAGAAGAGGTACGAGGGAGGTAGGTCTTGATGAATTGGAATGGAAGATTGAGAAGAGTGAGGAAAGAAGAATACAATTTAAAATGCTTTGGGCACAGGAAGATGTTTTATTACATTTTAAACCTGTTTATAAATAAATGAAATTTTGTGCAAAGAAACAGGATTTATATTGTTATAATTAAATGCATACATAACTATTATTATTCTTATCAATTTGATTAAATAAATTTAAACTATTCTGTACGAACATATTGAATATTATATATCAGCGAATTCCGAAGGAATGATGCTGTTGTGTTTGTATTTTGTGAAAGTATTTTTAGAAAGTTTTAACCCTTAAATTGACAAAACACAAAATTTCTCTGTTGGTTATATGAAAGGGCGGACCGCAGTGAAAACGGATTATTGTATAACTGTTAACATTAAGTATGTTACGAATCATATACAGGGTGATTCAAAAGTCACTATACATTTTGATGATACAGTGACTGTATTAATTTTTGATGCAGGTAATATAATAGTATGCTAACCAAAGAAGAAATAATAGCTGTTGTTTCTGCTCGTCTTCATAGTAAGACGTATGAACAAACGCGGATAGATTTCGCCCGTAAATTTAAGAAACAGGCCCCACAAGGCCGGCTATAAAGAACCTGGTCAATAAATTTCAGCGTACTGGTAGTGTTGCAGATGAAGAGCGTCCAGGGAGACCGGGTCATACCACCAGATACCGTGCAAAATGTACAGCATGCGATCACTCGCAGTCCCTCTGCATCAACCAGGAGACTTAGTATTTGTGCTGGGTATTCCTCAAACCACTGTGTAGAGAACTCTCCGCTACAAATTGCACAAACATGCATATCACATCCAGATCGTGCATAAATTTGAAGCTGAGGACTATCCATCCGGACAAGCTTCGTGTCATGTTATACTAGAATCTGTGGAAAATAACAATTTAATGGAAAATGTCTTATTTAGTGATGAAGCTACATTCCACACATGTGGAGATATCAGTAGACACAATTGCAGGATATGGGCAGAGGACCAACCAAATTTGATGCAAGACGGGGAACGGGATACACCCAATGTAAATGTGTGGTTAGGATTAGCCAGGTTAACAGTTTACGGGCCCTTCATGTTTGCAGAGAAAACTGTTACTGGAAACGTATACCTCGATATGTTCGAACAGTTTTTGGAACACCGATTGATATCTGATGTATAATGGATACTGTTGTTTTTTCAACAGGATGGGGCACCACCTCATTTTGCCATTACGGTTCCGGACTACCTAAATCAAGCTTTTCCGGTAGATGGATTGTCCGTGCAGCACCAATGATGTGGCCTCCTCGCTCCCCAGATCTGACAACTTTAGACTTTTTTGCCTGGGGGTATATAAAGTCTGACGTGTACCATATGATGGCAAACAACATTAAACAGCTAAAACAGCGGATTAGATCCGCGGCTGCTAAGATCACTCCTGCTATGCTGAAAAAAGTGTTTCGCAGTGTAGTGGAGTGATGCTCGTTGTGTCTACACGTGCAAGGTGGTCACATTGAAATGCACTGAAATTATGTCCTACTGTGGCATAAGTTTCAGTATTATTACATAATGTGTAATAATACCTGTCTAAAAACAAAATGTGTAGTGACTTTTGAATCACCCTGTATAATTAGACACACGCTTAAGTGGTTTTTGTTCGTTATCTTTTGATTTAATATCGAGTACAAACCGAAAGTAACCGTGACCAAAATTTATAATATATATATATATATATATAATATATATAAAAATGAATGTTTGTTTGTTTGTTTATTTGTTCGTCCTTTATGCGCGGCCATACCGTTGATCCGATTGTGATGGAACTTTTTGAAAACTATTCAGGAGATTCCAGGGATGAACATCGGCTATAATATAGTTGTAACCCTCAACCCTTACACCCTTAAAAATCGCCCTTTGTAGTGGAAAAACGTGAAAAAAGTACCTCTTTGGAATTAAATGGCTTACGCTGCCTAAACCATAACAAATACATAAAATTAATGTACACAGAATTAAATATCTCAAAAATCTCTACAAAAAAGTCCGCGACAGCATATGTTATCTCTTACGGATAACTCACAATAACCATTTTTGTCTTTCATTGATGCTAAGATGATCGATAGAAGTACTTACAGTACATTCTTGTGCAAGCATATCAACACATGGCGGGTATTTTTTTCTGATAACTCACAATAACGAATTTTGTCTTTTAGCTCATTTATGCAAGAAGATCGAGATAAGTAGATTCCCGGGCAACACCGAGTAATCAGTACGGGGAATCTTAAAATAAGTACGATATACATTTATAATTATGTTTCATTTTACTTATTCAACTAATCATAAGAATACATTAATTTTTGTCGTTCAGCTCATTTATGCCAAGAAGATCGGGATGAGTAGATTCCCGGACAACGCCGGGTAAACAGCACACGGTATCTAAAAATAATTACGATATAAATGTTTCCTTATACTTATTTAACTAAACATAAAACACATTAATTTTCTTATTTCAGCTCATTTATGTCAAGAAGATCGGGATAAGTAGATTCCCGGGAAACGCCGGGTAATCTACAATATATAAATTTATAGTTATTTTTTATTTCACTTATTCGCCTAAACATAAAACCACATTAATTTTCATTTATTTACGCGTAGCAGCGCACGCCGGGAATTAGCTAGTGTATATATATATATATATATATATATATATATATATATATGTTATAATTAAATATTTATCATTGAGCAGTGCTAGCTTAATAATGTATGATAAGAAAAATAAATGCCTGGACGGGATTTGAGCCCGGAACTCTGAGTCTGCACCTCAGCGTGTTACCCGTTATACCACCAGGCGAATCCAATTCAAACACTTATTTTCTTATATATGTATTACATTCTCCATTATTACTAGATGTCGCGAGAACTCGGTCTTCACTGCCATCTAGTAGCTGACTATAACAAGTAGGGAAATTAAGGAGAATATTTTACTTTTTAGCAGTGACGCTTTATAGATGTTATAATTAAATGTTTAACATTGAGCTATGCAAGCATAATATGGTATGATAAGAAAAATAAATGCCTGGACGGGATTCGAACCCGGAACTCTGAGTCTGTACCTCAGCGTGTTATCCGTTACACCACCAGGCGAATCCAATTCAAAGACTTATTTTTCTTATATATGTATTATATTCTCCATTATTACTAGATGTCGCGAGAACTCTGTCTTCACTGCCATCTAGTAGCTGACTATAACAAGTAAGCAAATTAAAGAAAATATTTTTACTTTATAGCAGTGACGCTTTATAGATGTTATAATTAAATATTTAACATTGAGCAATGCAAGCTTAATATGGTATGACAAGAAAAATAAATGCCTGGACGGGATTCGAACCCGGAACTCCGAGTCTGTACCTCAGTGTGTTATCCGTTACGCCACCAGACGAATCCAATTCGAACACTTATTTTTCTTATATATGTGTTATATTCTCCATTGTTACTAGATGTCGCAAAAACTCGGTTTTCACTGAAATCTAGTAGCTGACGTTAACAAGTAAGCATATTAAAGAGAATATTTTTACTTTATAGCAGTGACGCGTTATATATGTTATAATTAAATGTTTAACATTGAGCAATGCAAGCTTAATATGGTATGATAAGAAAAATAAATGCCTGGACGGGATTTGAACCCGGAACTCTGGGTCTGTACCCCAGCGTGTTATCCATTTCACCACCAGGCGAATCCAATTCAAACACTTATTTTTCTTATATGTATATGTGTGTATATATATATATATATATATATATATATATATATATATATATATATTCTCCATTACTACTAGATGTCACGAGAACTCGGTTTTCACTCCCCCCTAATAGCTGACTATAACAACTATAACTTATGTCATATTAAGCTTGCTTTGCTCAATGTCAAAAATTTTATTATAATATATATATGTATGTGTGTGTGTGTGACCATATTAAAACTCAAGCGACCGCAATGTTTGTTTCATTGAAACCAAACCAGGCATATAGCAATTAATAAATATAAGGTCTAGTTCGTAAACTAACAAATCGGAACCATTAAATTTAGGTGTTCGCCTGATATGAAAATTTAAAATCACACTAAAGGTCGTAATTTTTTATGGTTTACAATGAAACTCGGTATACTGCCATTAAGCTAATAAGAGAAAGATATTCTCCAAAAATATGCGATTTTCGACTATTACAACTCTAGCAACCCCTATGTTTTTTTTTCGTCGCAATGTTTTCATACAATTTAATTTTCCCTTAAATTGTTAATATAGTTTACATCATTTAATTATGTTTTTAAATCAATGGAAACATCAATCGTTAGATAACATATTATGTAGTAAGATATTCTATTACGTACCAATCATAATTCTTACTGTATGTATAATTTAACCCTGGTGAAGTGGAAGAGACCGTAAGGTCTTTACTCTATCAGGTAAAATAATTAAATTAAAGTAAATAAAAAATTAAATAAAACATTTAAATTGGTGTTAAATTATATAATATACAATAATTAAGTAACAAATTACGGTTATGTTATCATTTATTTTCTCTGTAGTCAGACGCTTTTAAATGAGTTGGCATCAGAAATTGAGTATCTCCATCCCAAATCTCTGTCCAATTTTCATCATCATCGGCACGGAAAGAGTGGCGCCGTGCCGCCAAGTAGGCTAAGATTAAGTGAACTAAAATCCCGTAACGATGGCCACTATCTACTGAGCTGCCAAAGAGCCCTAGTCGGTTCTAACATACGCAGCTCACTGGGCGAAGCTAGACTTCGCCTTATTCAGTCAGTCAGAATTTCTCCAGTTTAACAAAATATATACATATTCCATAAACCATACAAATTGGATCTTATACACGACTTGCTGAATCATTACCTTAGATTACACACTTCTTGCGTGACGGACATTTAAAATTTGATTTTAAACTCTCTCGATTAACTACTTAATATTATTAAAAAGCAAGCTGAAAGTTTCATATAATACTTGTATCTCATATTAAGCTTATAAATTAGTGCTGGACGCCAATTTCAATTCATTTTTGACTCAAATGTAAGGTTCTTAGCTGTATAATTTTTCATTTGTCTCTGAAAGCAATCTTTTTGATGTAGTCGTACAATTCAGCAATTTTCCCAGCGATCACATAAGTCACATGTTCACTTTACATGGCTCCTGTGAATCGAAAATAATATATGGAGAGCTGACCTCTGCTATTCAGCACACAATATAGGATATGCTATTTCAACCTGGCTCATATTCAATTACATCAATGTCTGGAATGGGATATCTTTGTGAGGTTATGTTCATGAAATATTGTTTACCTATAGGCCTATATGAAAATGTCACGTGTATTAAATATTTTTACGAAAGTTTATAAAAATTACAAATGAAACAATATATAATTATTATTTTATTTCACGTCTCGATAACTCCATAAGGGTTTTGTGGCATGAATCAGAGTATGGGCAGATTTTCCCCGTGTTTTCGCACAATTTCGTCTACTACAAAACAATTTAATTATATAACTTATCCACAATTATCGCATTTATTTATTTTAATCTGCCTCTGCAATGAAGCATCAGATTTGAAGGCAGCTATCCCTGTTATTCACAGACGTCCATTGTAAGGACCATCGTCGAATTTCATCTAATGTTGCAGAGAGAGGTAACTAACTAACTAACTAACTCACTGGCACCATCGAACCCGTAGATTCATGGCCGCGCAGACATAAGCTCTCCATGCATCCCTATCCTGAGCTATTTTTTCCAATCATTCCCTCAAATCATAGTTAATGTTATTCTCCCATTTCAATCTTGGTCTACCAACTGGGCGTTTTCCCTCTCGTTTTCCTACAAGGTGCTTCCACGCACGTCTATCATTTCCCATTCGTGCCACATGTCCTGCCCATCGCAGTCTACGAGACTTAACTGTTCTTATTGTATCTGGCTTCCTATAAAGACTATGTAGTTCATTGTTAAGTAGTGTTCTCCATTCACCTGTCGATTCATCTCTCTTTGGTCCAAAAAATTTCCTAAGAACTTCATTCTCAAATACTCGTAATCTCCTTCCCTCCTTTAAAGTAAGAGCCCATGTTTCGCAGAGAGGTAACTCACTGGAATTTTGCATTGGAAGAAAATGTTCAAATCTCAGTTCCGGAACAATGTGATTAATTTTAGGCACGTTTGAAAAATTCACTGGCCGAAATGCGCTCCAGGGAAGCCCCAGAGGGTAAGATCATAATAGTAACCCATATGGAATTGACCTTTTGATGAAATTTAGAATCCTACCAACAATTAAATTTGTCATTTAGTCAATTTCCTCGAGGGAACTCTCCCTACCATCAACAAGGTTCGGTAGATACAATATTTACCTTCAGCGATTTTGTACCTAAATCGTCATTTTAATAAGACTACTGTCCACTTCTACATTCTGTTATTGATTAAATATATTAACAATTTGAATGATATCAGAATTTTAATACTCAGTCCTCATAACATCCATCAAATGAATGCATTGAAATGTAAATTTAAACTTACCAATGAGTTATTTCACTACGTAATAAGTGTATGTATCATACATTAAAATTTTTCGTACCTCTCGTCGTAACCAGTCTTCTAAGTAGATCGCGATTTTAAAGCATTTGCGGGTTCAGCTTCAGTACCATTTTGACGACTGATGTTTTGTTGATCGGAAGAACTACTTATTCTTCCCTCTGTTGGTGAACCGTTAAACCTATGGGACGTCAGAATCTACGGGAATTTCGAAGTTAATAAGTTTTTGTGTCTTGTTTTTCTGAAAAATATGAACTTCGAAATTCCCACGGATTCTGACTTGATCCGTAGGTTTATCGGACCACCAACAGAGGGAAGAAGAGTGGTTCTTCCGATCGACATAACATTAGTCGTCAAGATGGTATTGAAGATAAAGATGCTAAGGCTTTGAAATCGCGATCTACGTAGAAGATCAGTTATAAGGAGAGGAATTTAAACATTCTAATTTATCTTAAATTAAACCCCATAGTCATTTCTTCCTATAAAATTTCAATATAATGCATATATACTAAAATACCATATTTTATCATCTCAGTACGACTAATAAACTATGGTTGACAAGGTTTCCTTCACAAGAAATCTGATTATTGAACCTAGTGCATTTTAACATACTAAAATCAGAAATGTAGTTAGAATCTTTCCATCAGGCACAGTTTTTTTTTTGTGACAGCTACTTTTAAAAATCTTATTTTAGCATTCTCTTTGACTTTTCATAGGAACCTTTACTCTACATTTAGCTATTTTATTCGAGGTGTATTCAGGGAGTTATATATAATGTCATGCTGAAGCACCAAAAGCAAGACTGCTCAGGTTCATTCATGTTTTGACATGCTCAAAACCCATTAATCTGGTATTGTGATGTGTCGGTCTCACTACTTTTTAATAAATAATAGCCTAAACGTGAATCTCTTATCACTGGCCAGAACAAATGTGTCACAAGTCCCTTTAGTGAATCCTAAAAAAATACATTTACCTCCATTGCATATTAAATTAGGAGCAATGAAAAATTTCGTCAAAGTTATGGATGAAGTTTCTGAAGGATTCTTGTACTTGAAATCGAAAATTTTCCCAAAGTCAATGAGGCTAAACTGAAATAAGGAATTTTTATAGGACCACAAATATGATCATTAATGACTGATGAATCTTCTGAGGACTGTTAAATCCACTTGAAAAGGCAGCCTGGCCATCTTTCAAAAATATATTTTGCAATTTCCTTGTGAACCATAAAGCAGAAAACCATCGTGGCCTAGTGGCTGATCTTCTGGATTTTAATAAAGCAACATGTACCGGTATTTAAAAATTCACTTCATGGACTCTCATATAGATTTTATCCCAGAAATTCTTGGGGCTGTCAGCGATGAGCACGGTGAGCAATCTCATCAGCAAATTTCTACAATGGAAAACAGGTACCAAGGCAAGTGGAGTTCTAATATGCTGGCTGACTACTACTGGACCAAGAAGAGAGAGATGTTTCAGATGCAAAATGTGCCCGAACATCACTATCTACCACTTTCTAGGTAAGTCAGAATGAGTAATATTATAAAAAAATCAAATAACTATGATACAAATCTCCTGCCTGGTAGGAAAAAAACTGAAATGATATTTGAATTCAGCATGAAAAATACTTACAGAATACATTATGTTTATTCTTGTGAAAAAAAAGTTAATTTTTTTTAGACCAGTGTAATATATTAAGATGAACGACTGAAATTAGAGCTTGTATGAAGACAGACGATGACGTTAACAAGGTAGACTTTACTCTACTGAGAAAGTGAGGTGTGTTTGCACAAGACGAATTTAGTTAATCCTTTTTCCTTGCAGATGTCAGTGAGTGACATGAGGTTAATACATCTAATAGGGAACCTAGATATTACTTGGATGGTGAAGAACGATTCAATTTTTTTCTTAGAAACACGATGTAGGCTAGAGGTCCTTTTACGAGCCCGAAAATCCTCTGACTCGGGACCGACGGCTTATGTCCCATCCGGAGGATTTGTCTCTTGGTTATTGCAACTTTAAAAATGTATCTGTCCCGGCCGGGCTCTAACTCGCGACCCTTCAGACTAGAAGCTAGGAACTAAATCACTAGACAAGTGAGGCTGATCCAAATTCCTCGGATTTTGGGTGGGCACCAGTCCCATACAGGCACAAATTTCATGTAAAAATGTATTCCTCGCGAGGACACTTACCAGCGCATGTTCTGCAGATTTGCACCAAAGCATCTGTCTTAAAGTGCTCGGCTACTAGTACTTCGCCGAGGAAAAGCAACAACAGACATGTTATCCTCTGCTATGATGAAACCAGTGTCGGACAGTTGATTCATATTTTAAGAAGTTGATGAGACGAACTTATGGTGCATTATTGTACAATTTTATATTATGGTATTAATATTTTAACTTCTTTCTTTGAAGGTATTATTGCTTGTCAGTCGCCAACTCCTTACAAAGATACCATCTATCTGAAGAGGATTATTAACTCTGGATCATAGGGTAGCGCGAAGCTATTTCGAAAATTTCAATTTAAAAGTAATAGAATCTTCCATAAAATATCTTCAAGGAAAATAAAATAGACACATATTATTACTAATATATCAAGAAATACATATACACAGTCAGTATGCCTACTTAGAAAATCAAAAGTGATAACACAAATAAATTAAATATACTAAACTGATACAAGACGTGGTTAAACATTGTGGACATAATCGGGGCTCTTTCGTATGGAGAGGGGATATTCCGTCCATATCTTGACGTTACAAACACATACCGCATGTGAATTGTTTTTTTTACTAAAGGCAGCACACACACACACAAATACACACACACACACCTTGTTAAACCATCATTCAATAATTTTAGACATTTGTGACATCTGACATATTCCCCATACAATTAGACTTTTCTGTAAAATACCGTAAACCACAGGATAAACACGGCACATCTTCTTCCTCCACATTTAAGTTGGCTGAATTGACAGTGAATCTTCGTCTGATGAAGAATTTGTATTACTTTATTTTTAATTGTTAAATGTGTTAAACTTCGACTGAAAGACCACTTCGGTCGATCAGGTCCAGATTTGTAGTATGATCTGGGGAGGAATTGCTGGGAAAATCAATAACTATATCGAGCATAGATTTATGACTCTTAGTAAACAAAAGTAGGGAATAAATTCTTCGGTGAAATTATAGTAGGATTAAAAACACTCAAAACATTTAGAAGAAATCCCAACTACGGCTTCTTTATACCATGTTTCACTGAATATGCCAAAATTACATTTATTTATTCTGGAAGTCGGGTGACTGTGGATAAAAGTGACACCTCTTTATTATAAAAGGATTTTAGGAGATTAAAATTGATACGGCTCAAGAGCTGCAAAATATGTATTGAATAAGATGGAAGGGATAGCATTTCGATATAATCATCTCGATAGTGTACTATTGCAGCGAGAGAGACAGTGGGAATAGTATCCGCCTAGAACCAGGAGATATTTTCTAGGAGTTCTGAATTTCTGGATGTGCATCAACTATTGGAAGAAAAGTTCTTCATTAATCTACCCCCATTCTGACATATCAACAACTTACTCCACTGGCAAAATTATCAGTGTGTGCCTGCCTATACCAGGCATGTTTAAATATAATCAATGATGGAATAAAAACTCCAATTATGATAAAACACTACAACGCAACGGTGAAATTTGTCTCCTCCCTCAACATTCGTTAATTTTACTTCTCTTGTACTTTTATCAGCAACAGTTTTCCCAAGAAAGCTGCTGAGAGGAATTCTACTTTAAGCCACATTCCATACAAATTCAAGTTTATTTTGAACACAGATATCCTCTGCAATTCTCCGATAAAAAGAGAAAATTCATCACACGCAGCCTTATTGCAGCCTCTACTCATACGTTGGAGAGCCTTTCAGGTTTTATCATTGACAGGTCTTTCTCTTCATGAAGGCAATGATCCAGTCGACTCCAGCAAATGCTAGAGGAACGTCGGGTAATATGGACCCCTATTTTGAATTTGTCTTTTTTTATTCTTTTAATTAAGGGATTTGATTTCGTTTAATAACAGTGATTATTGTTAGTGTTATAACTATGAAATGTCATTGTTATTTTATTCAAATATGGAAAGATCTTCATAATATGTATAAACTTTTTTACATTACAAAAAGGGTCCATATTAACCTTCATATTCGGGTAAAGTGAACCCCAAAGTCCATCCTTGCTTTTAGATTATTTTTAGGTTTATTTACTCTATTAATTTATACAGACAGTCATAAATTAATCTGAAAGTATTTATGGTTGATCGTAACTAAAAGAAATGGCATTTACTTAATGCTTTGAAGAATTATTTTGATTACAACATTCATTCATCTGTAGACAGCAACGGTCTTTGGGTTTAGTGAAATTACAAGGATATTAAATAAAATTAATTTAATTCATAGTTTTTACAGATAGCATCCTCATTGATAAAATATATGTATGCGTGTAAAGCGGACTCTGGTCAACTCGTGGAGGGTCCGCAATAACCGAATTACTTTGTTATGTTTAAATATTTTATACAGCATCCATGTCACATAATATAAAAACAAACCCATCGGTATATTAAAACAGCATCTACATAATATAATATATTTAGGAGATTTTTCAATATTTATAATATTTGATAGATGAAATTAAGAATTAATTCATAGATTGAAAAAACTTTTAAATGGCCGTTTTCACAAATATCACAAATAAACCGCTATTCGTACAAAGAGTGAAATAAACTGGCATTAAACACGTCAAAGTGTACGAGGGAAATAAGTTAAATTATTTTCTTTTGGAGGGCAGTACCAATTAAATAAGATATTAACGCAATCCAACGGGTCCACATTACCCAAAATTCCTCTTTCCATGGGTGTTTCAGTCCATGTTTGTTCATAGATTGAAAAAACTTTTAAATGGCCGTTTTCACAAATATCACAAATAAACCGCTATTCGTACAAAGAATAAAACTGGCATTAAACACGTCAAAGTGTACGAGGGAAATAAGTTAAATTATTTTCTTTTGGAGGGCAGTACCAATTAAATAAGATATTAACGCAATCCAACGGGTCCACATTACCCAAAATTCCTCTTTCCATGGGTGTTTCAGTCCATGTTTGTTGGCCAATAAGAACGCCGCTCTGTTGTGCACCCAAGCCCTCTACTCGTCATATCTTTCAGTATATCAACTAGTGCTTACCCTTCCTCGTTAGAAAATATTGTAGGATGACCGTCATGGTTCAAGACTATTTTTCTCATTTTCAACTTTCTTCCTGGCAATTACACAGGTATCGTTTAAAGTTCATGAAGAAATTTTGAATTGCCCTGCGGACACTTTAAAGCTCTAATTACCATCTAGTACGGAACTTACCGTGTTTTATATGTCTTCCTTATACAATTTCATTTATAAGCCTTTTAAGATTTATATGTGAGCACCATTTGTAATATTTTATGAAATATCTTTTAATTATTTATTCACGTTTACTCACGACATACGTATTTGAAGTTTGCAAAAAAGTGCGAAAAACCCCGGGAAACTTCTTGATAGACACATAAAAGACATAATTGGAATGGTTATCAGCTCGATGCTGTGACTACTACCGGGAAAAAACCAAAATTAAGACTAGATGAACTATGCTGTCGTATATCTACATTAAACACTTGATCTGAGTAGCGCAAGCGGTTAGACGCTTGCCTCTTACCGCTGGAGTCCCGAGATCGAGTCTTGGTCACTCCAAGTGGGTTTTGTCGTGAACGAAAAGAAGCTTGGGCAGATTTGTCTTGGGTTTGTCCCGTTTTTCCCTGCCACAAATTTAATTCCATTATTTATCCATACTCATCTCATCCATTTCGTTTCATTTTATTCTTCCGCCCTATGACGGTG
The DNA here is from genome assembly GCA_030220185.1 of Diploptera punctata. Classification (NCBI taxonomy): domain Eukaryota; kingdom Metazoa; phylum Arthropoda; class Insecta; order Blattodea; family Blaberidae; genus Diploptera; species Diploptera punctata. The sequence continues at coordinate 60,721 of JASPKZ010010581.1, forward strand.
CGTCATGTGTAGTCGGCTGTCACACGAGTCGTTCACAGACATCTATAAATGTAGAGGCTTTATCTCATCTCATCCCTCGACCCACCCTGAGTTGGTCACGAGTTGAGGATATACACTTTATTTAATCTGATCTTAGTACAATAAATGAGGACTTTATTAAACTAAAAGTAAGATATATACAATGTTATTTACAAATATGGATCGCACGGGCAGTAAGCCGTACGTGCTGTTGACAGTCCGTTACAATAAGTTGACGTTTGGTAATAATATACTTAAAATAAAATAAAATACAATAACATTACAATTAGATAACAATACAATTAAATTATACATTAACTTAGTTATTTTGAATTATTAAGAATTAATGGTATTGCAATTTGTTAACATATTTATATATTCATGAATAAGTGTTGTTACGGATGTAGAATATAAATTTGACACTCCAGAGATAACAGAAGATGAAGTAAAAAGAGCTTTGAAAGAGGCAAAAATGGGAGAGGACCAGGAAGTATTCAGACGGAAATCCTAAAACAAGGAGGAGATGTTTTAGTAACATTTTAACAAAACGTTTTAATAAAATTGAAATTGGAGGCGATATCCCAGAAGACTTGAATTTATCGTATATTACTGCTATTTTTAAAAAGGGTGATAAAAACTGTGTTCCAATTATAGAGGTATAAGTGTTTACCTTCAACAGCTAGGATGTTAAGTAAAATTATAAATTTTAAACTTATGCAGATAAAAGATAACTTAAGAGAAGAGCAATGTGGATTCCGTAGTGGAAGATCATGTATTGATAATAATTTCTGTATTAGACAATTACAAGAGAAAATCCTAGCAAAAAATAAAGAACTACATATGACCTTTATTGATTTAGAGATGGCATATGATAGTGTACCTCTACAATTGTTATGGACGGCAAGGAGAAAAATGAATATCTGTGATAAATTGATTAATATTATTAGGAGATCTCTAGTAATACAAAAGCAAAAGTAAAAATACAGAATGATTTAACAGAGGAATTCACAGAGAATAAAGGCCTTAAGCAGGGATGCAGTTTCTCATCAATTCTTTTTAACATTTATTTAGAACAGGCTCTTAACTTGTGGTATAAAAAAATGTTCTGAAATGGGTATTTCTATAGGAGGAAAAGTACTGCATTCATTGTTGTTTGCAGATGATCAAATAATGTTTGCATGGGATGAAGATGTTATGAAATATACGATAAATAAACTAATGGAAGAATATAGACAATGGGGACTTAATTTAAATTTACAGAAAACAGAATATATGTGTTTCGGAAAAGATGCGGATGACCTCATACTCGAAACAGGGAAAATAAAAAATTGTGAATTTTTAAAATATAGTGGGTCAATAATTACAAATTCAGGTACCTGTGAGAGAGATGTACAGAATAAAATTGCAATGGCAAAAAATGCAACTAAGGCATTACATGGAATTATTTGGAACAAAAATATTAGAAAGGAAACTAAAATGAAAATTTATAAGAGCATAATACAGAATATTTTGCCATATGGAAGAAAAAATTGCTCTTTGACGGAATTACAAAAGAATAAAATTAGAATAGTTGAATTTGATTATTTTAGATGAAGCCTCCAAAAAACAAGACAGGATGAAATAAGAAATGAATTCCTTTGGAGAGATACGAATGTCACCACGTCTGTTGTTAAGTTGAAAATGAAACGGTTAAATGGTATGGCCACGTACAAAGAATGCAAAATGAAAGATGGCCAAAAAATTATTACCAGTGGTCACCCCCTGGAAGAAATGAACGTGGCAGACCAATATGGAAATGGGAAACCTACGTCAGAACTATAATGGATGAGAGGAGTTTGGAAGAGGGAGATTGGAATGATAGAAATAAATGCAAACTGAAGACGGCAAACCTATAAGTGGGGGAAAACCGAAGAAGAAGAAGAAGAAGGTGTTATTTTCCGCGTTTTGTCCAGAAATCTACCTAAGTTTATCCAAATCTGATGGAGTTCGATGACTGTTTGGGCCGTAATATTTCTTTCAAATGAGATAAACCATGATAAAATTTGCCCATAAACCTATTTATATCTGAGATGGTACCCTGGCCGACTGTGTCTAGGGTATCTGAGTTCCCTACACCACTGCGGTTGGACCACGTTTTAACACTGCAATTTGTATCACGTCTAGTGATCGTGCATTTCAATTGTGTCTATTGTATAGCATTGATTTGACTTTAATAATATTCAATTATGATTATACTGAAACGAATCCTGCTGTAACAATTTCAACCCAAATGTAGAATTGATGACGGAGGAAAATCAGGAAGTAACCTGAGATGGGATGTGAACTTCGAACCGGTTGAATACGAATTTCGAAACCTAGCTTGAGCTAAACGTTTAGGGCATTTTGAATATCTTCTAAAAAATGGATAAGTGTGTCATGAAAAAGCTAAACTAATTTATCAGTATGTCCAATTAATCGTCCGAATTTCCTACTATATAATTTATATAGAATGTTTGAGTTAATTTATTTTTCAGCATTACTCTATGATCTTAATTCCGAACAACTCAATAATCCCGCTTGGCTCCGACTTAGCGATAGACGTAAATTGCACTCTCTTTCACTTCTTTTCAAGCCTCTGTACTCTTGCACTCCTAATTACCTGGCGTTCAGATTTGAAGTTATCTGCTCACCACAACATTGACACTACGCCAATACAACCCCTCTCCACAGCACATCCTTTTAATGTACACATTTCACAGTATCTTATATCCACTCCTGGAATTCCCTCCCTCAAGTTAACAGGGATTACCGCACACTTGACACTTTTATGTCACGCTTATACAATCCTTTGTGATAAAGTAATTTTTTCTGCGGAATTAAAAGTATTCTACTTCATTAGTAGTATCTTCTTTCATTTTTCTATGTTGTACATTTTATATTTTATTCATTAAATCTAGAGGAAATTAACGTGTGTATATATATATATATAATGATATGAAAAGAAAAAAGAATGCTTGAGTCGGGATTTGAACTCGAGTCTCTAAAGTCTGTACCTTTAGCGCTCTAACCAACTGAGCTACCCAAGAATTCCAAGACAAGCATACAATTTTCTTATACATGTAGTATTCTCAATTCACACAAGAGGTAATATATATATATATATATATAAATGTTATAATTGAATGTTTAACATTGAGCAATGCAAGCTTCATATCATACCATATATATATATATATATATATATAATGTAGATAACAATTGTACTGTAGATATATCATGAAATCATTTGCGTTTATTGTAATTCAGATATAAGACTGAATTATGTATTTTTTAACCTGTTGAGCCTTAACACAGCCAGGTAAAGTAAAGGTAAAGTTATTCCACTGCAGGCCATAAGAGATCCTTGGGGTAGGAGGTTAAAGCTCCCACATTTTCTAGACAATCAGCACTAGATGTCAGCCGGATTGTCAGCCCTGCGTGAAGGCCGCCTTTACCCCCAGGACTAGCGTCTGGTACTAATTTATGTTAGAGGCTGAGTCGACCTCAAGACCATAGTGCCACCAGAAGGTTTGGGTCATTTTAAAATCCTGACTCCACGGGGGTGGAACCCTCGGTACTATATAGGCATATATATATATTTTTTTTAAGCCATTGTTAAATGTGAGGATTTAATTGTAACATCAGAAATATATATTCTGTTATTACATCCTAATTGTTTATATAAGTACAAGTGAAGCTACAAAAAAAATGTATGCCTGAACTGAGATTGGAATTCAGGATCTCCAGCTATACACGCTAAGACTCTACTTTACAGCTACTCAGGCATCCCTGTACAGATATAACTCTTTCTTACCAAAATACCTTGTACCCTTGTAGTGAACACTATTCAAAATTACAATAAGGGCTCCTTTCACAAACATTTTGTGATAGGATTTCATTCTGTATCATCTTACCTAATTAAGAATGTAATTATGAAAGTAATGTACTTTGACTTGTTTTCCACTTGCAATAATTAATATAAGGGGAACACGGGGTTATAAAGTGAGAAAACAATTGTGTCCGTCCGTGGATGCCTGGATAGTTCTCAGGTACACAAAGCTTAGCAACGGTTATCTAGAAACAACTTATCCAACACAGCGGATTTGCTTCATTTGTAGATGCCCTGTCATCCCACATACACGTCAGTCTGTGGCGTCGAGGACTGCAGTGCAATACCCTAAGTAAGCTGGGTAAGTGATTTATTTCACTATTCATTCCTGACTATACATGTTTGGTATCTACATCAGTGCGACGTAGCAACAGTGCTGCTCTGACACAGGTGAAACGGTCTTCAAAACAATAATCTCATGGACATGATTTAGAAAAAATTGGGATGAACAACTGCGACTACACCAGGATCGTTAAAAATGTGTACTTTTGTTAATACAATCTTTACATAAAGTAACCATTGTTTCAACCAGCATTTTCTGGAATATGTTGTACACAGATGCATAGCGTTCATTGTGTGTTCTTATCCAATTTTCTCTTTGTTCTTTCTGTTTGATTTTCAATCACTTTGATCCAATTTATCCAATTATATTTTTTATAATTTTATGAAGATACCTGATTAGTCAATAACATACACAACGGTTAAATTGCCGATACTATGCAACAAACGTATGAAAGCGAGTTATGTAAGTTTAAGTTATGTACATTTGTTTCATGTCAAAGTCTACTTTTTTCATATTTATCTAATGAAATTGATTTCTAGTTAATATGTAATGAAATATCGGAAAATGTGTATACCTCTGTAACATATATCGGTTTATTGGATTCAGATTATTAACTGGATATTAAAATTGTCATTGGGATATAATTTTACTCCTGAGTTTTGTTTAAAACAGGAATATTAACGTAGCATTAGGTATACGCCAATATATTTTGGTTGAGGATTCTTTCTTCATATTTAGATGTAAACATACGAATAAAGGGTAATTTTATACTCTCAAATGTACTGTAGCTTTACATTTTTTTTACTGATGTTAAACACCAGAAAATACACAAATTATTTTGACACGTAATGGTATATACGTTGGACGATTAAATAATTCTCAATTACGCATTCTTCTAGACTCAATCAATACAAATTATTTTTATTAATAGGCCAACAATATATTACTAATATCTTCAACATCTATGAAGATAATTAAATCTCTGTTAAACAAAATGGCAAATTATCTTCTTGGAGAAAGATCAACATTGGAGAAAGACATGGATATGGACTTTCACCGGTGCTTTTCATTATATATATAATATATATATATATATATATATATATATGAATAGAATAATAAATGGATGGAGGAAAACACAACGGGGATATCTACCCATCTATAGGAACCTCAAACTCGATGCTATCCTTTTTGCATACGATTCAGCGCTTCTGGCACTTTCCGAAAATGATTTGCAACGATCAATTTATAATTTACAAAAAATAGCTGCAAAATTTATTATAGAAATATCAATTAACAAATCTAAAATTATGGCATTTCATGGGAAGGACCCCATACAAAGTAAAATCCGTCTCCAGAATAAAATTTTAGACAGATCTAATCAATTTAAATATCTTGGATATTATCTCTCTATCTGGGATGAAAAGGATATCCCTGAAAAAATACTAGTTTTAATAAAAGTTCGGGAATTATTAATCAAGTTATGAAACCATCCCTTGTACAAAAAAGCACCAGATTAAGTTCATATAACAGTTTGGCTAGATCAGTGTTGACCTATGGTAGTGAAGCTTGGGCTCTAAAAAGACAACATGAAAGCAGAATAACGGCTTGAGAAATCAGATTCATGCGCAGAACAGCGGATTACACCAGATGGGATCGGAAAAGGGACACCGATATCTTAAAAGAATTGAAGACTACGCCAATTTTGGAACATACGAGTATTAAACAGTAACAACTAAATTGGAAACACCATCTTGACAGAATGAGTTCAAACCGGATCTCGAAAGCTGTTTATAATTATATACCAAGAGGACGAAGATCTCTGGGCCGTCCTATGAAACGCTGGAGGGAAAATTTTCTATAGGATTGTAAAAGGCCTTGGCCTAATACTTGGAAGGAAAGAAGAAGAATATTAATAGGCCAACACATACAATCTATTGATCAACACTAAGAAATTCGCTCTGGAAGAAAACACCAATAATAGAAGATAATGATAGCATATATAAAGTTATTATACATCGTGTCCATTGAAGCGGTATAATTGAGGGTTCTTTTGATTGTAAAAATAAAGTAATATGTTCTAATAAACAAGTAATTGCCGACAGCGGCGTTTTAAGTTATTTGAGGGTGTCTGAAGTAATATAAATAACTTAAGTTTATTGCCTGATCACATGTTACGTATTTTGGACAAGTTATATTGCGGGCTTAGACTTTACGCAAATCCTCAAGGTTGATATGGTTCGGAGGGTTGAAAGGTTGGTTTATTGCTTTTAAGAAACTTCAAACTAAAAAAAATGATGTAGCCTCCAAAAACATAGCGGCAGCTAGAGAGATTATTGACCTCGAATAACTTGGAAATAAGATGGTCATGTAAAAGGCCACGCCCTAAATCTAGTAGACCTATATCGACTTGCACATGTAGCCTACAGAGGTGTGTCAAAAGATTTATTTTATCCAATGAAAATTTGTATAAAAATTGTAATGGCGACGGAAAAATAAGTAAAATCCACGACTTTATTAAATATTTAATATAAAATGTTATGTAAGTTAAAAATCAAGTAAGTGGAGCAAGAGCTCCCCGATAGTCAAAGCAAGTAGGGACGAGTGCTCCCCGATAGTCAAAGCAAGTAGGGACGAATGCTCCCCGATAGTCAAAGCAAGTATGGACGAGTGCTCCCCGATAGTCAAAGCAAGTAGGGACGAGTGCTCCCCGATAGTCAAAGCAAGTAGGGACGAGTGCTCCCCGATAGTCAAAGCAAGTAGGGACGAGTGCTCCCCGATAGTCAAAGCAAGTAGGGACGAGTGCTCCCCGATTAGTCAAAGCAAGTAGGGACGAGTGCTCCCCGATAGTCAAAGCAAGTAGGGACGAGTGCTCCCCGATAGTCAAAGCAAGTAGGGACGAGTGCTCCCCGATAGTCAAAGCAAGTAGGGACGAGTGCTCCCCGATAGTCAAAGCAAGTAGGGACGAGTGCTCCCCGATAGTCAAAGCAAGTAGGGACGAGTGCTTCCCGATAGTCAAAGCAAGTAGGGACGAGTGTTCCCCGATAGTCAAAGCAAGTAGGGACGAGTGCTCCCCGATAGTCAAAGCAAGTAGGGACGAGTGCTCCCCGATAATCAAAGCAAGTAGGGACGAGTGCTCCCCGATAGTCAAAGCAAGTAGGGACGAGTGCTCCCCGATAGTCAAAGCAAGTAGGGACGAGTGCTCCCAGATAGTCAAAGCAAGTAGAGACGAGTGCTCCCCGATAGTCAAAGCAAGTAGGGACGAGTGCTCCCCGATAGTCAAAGCAAGTAGGTACGACTGCTCCCCGATAGTCAAAGCAAGTAGAGACGACTGCTCCCCGATAGTCAAAGCAAGTAGAGACGACTGCTCCCCGATAGTCAAAGCAAGTAGAGACGAGTGCTCCCCGATAGTCAAAGCAAGTAGGGACGAGTGCTCCCCGATAATCAAAGCAAGTAAGGACGACTGCTCCCCGATAGTCAGAGCAAGTAGAGACGACTGCTCCCCGATAGTCAAAGCAAGTAGGGACGAGTGCTCCCCGATAGTCAAAGCAAGTAGGGACGAGTGCTCCCCGATAGTCAAAGCAAGTAGGGACGAGTGCTCCCCGATAGTCAAAGCAAGTAGAGACGAGTGCTCCCCGATAGTCAAAGCAAGTAGGGACGAGTGCTCCCCGATAGTCAAAGCAAGTAGGGACGACTGCTCCTCGATAGTCAAAGCAAGTAGAGACGACTGCTCCCCGATAGTCAAAGCAAGTAGAGACGAGTGCTCCCCGATAGTCAAAGCAAGTAGAGACGAGTGCTCCCCGATAGTCAAAGCAAGTAGGGACGACTGCTCCCCGATAGTCAAAGCAAGTAGAGACGACTGCTCCCCGATAGTCAAAGCAAGTAGGGACGAGTGCTCCCATATAGTCAAGAGTAAGTAGGGCGAGTGCTCTATCCGTAGACCATACAGCGTGAGAGGGACGAGTGCTCCCTTATAGTCGTAGTGGAGTAAGTAGGGCGAGTGTTCCCATTAGGAGAACGTACAAAAGAAAGATCCGCAATAAGCATTATTAAAATTTAGTCGTGGATTTGGCCGTTCCGTAGCAAAGTTATAAGAGAAAAGTGTATAATTTATTATTGAGGGAAAAGAAAATTAATAAAATTCTTCTCTCGCGTCACCTATAATTTGTTTGATCACTATTTGCCTTAAATAGTTCCTTTTCTATCACCGGTTAAAATCATAAGTTCAGCCCGACCATAGAGAAAGCCTAGTCAATTCCCGGTACACCATAAATATAGTACCACACTTTAAAACTACTACTAGTCACTTCAGATAATCGTATATAAATGAAATTGGGGACAAACGAGAAACAAAAAAAATTCTTATACCTCATAGACATTGAATGTGGCCCCCACGGGTGACGCTGCAGCCATCTAAATATCCAACAATTAACCCATATCGACCACAAGAAACATGATTAAATTTAGTTTACTTCCTGTATTGTTGTCCATTATTCTCCATTGTTGACATTGTTATCATGTACAAAACGAGTTCTACGACTAGAACACGGAACTCATGTCCCAATCATGTCAAGGACATTTTTTAGAGCCCCACCACCACCACCCGGGTTACGTCGGGCATAATGCCCTTATCCCCGGGTCTGTTCTATGTCCCTACCTATATCTTATCTTTATTGAAATACATAATAAATATACAATTCATGTCGAGGACTGTCGATATGGGCTTTATCAATAATTAAATCTAAATTTATTGATATTATAAGCTCTAAATTGAGCCTATGTTAAATTTCTTTGCGCTTCATTCGTATTTACAATAATTTTTCCTAATTATTAGAATTAAACCACTTCTATAAAGTTCCTCCATTGGTTACTAACTGTCCATGAAAATATTAGTCCTTCCTGAAAAACTATATATTCAGAATTTTGTATTGTACATACAAAATTTGTTCTAGGAAACTTTTACGACTATGTTTCATTTTATTCTATGATGTGTTAGTGTTAATATTAGACTACATTCACATTGTGTGTTGTTTAGTCTATACTTCTGGAGTATTTTAAATTGTATTAAGTACTAGTAAATACCCGGCGTGCGCTGCTAAGTATATATAATGTGTTTTTTGCATTTAGTTGAATAAGTAAAAGGAAACAAAATATAAATTTATATCGTTATTACTTTTAGATACCCCATGCTGATTACCCGGTATTCCCCGGTAATTTACGCATCCCGATGTACTTCGCATAAATGAGCTGAAAAACAAAAATCGTTATTTTGACTTACCCATAAAAGAATACCCGCCATGCGCTGCTATGCTTGCCCAGGAATCTACTTATCTCGATCTTCTTCGCATCAATGAAAGACAAAAATGGTTATTGTGAGTTATCCTTAAAATGTAAACATATGCTGTCGTGGATTTTCTGTAGACTTCTTTGAGATATTCAATTATGTGTACAATAATTTTGTGTATTTCTTATGGTTTAGTCCATCGCTATCCATAGTAATTCTGCCCGACGACACGTCTTTTACTGCAATCATAGCATTTTCATGCTATGCTTTGCAACTTTACTACGGGATTATAGATGTGGTAGCTTCCCGTTGCTTTGCACACCGGTGTAGGATGATGATGATAATGATTACGATGGTGATGATGGCCGGATGATTTTCTGGGACCGTTGGACCCTAAGCGTCCTGACATTTGTCTTACAGGCGAGGAAAAACTCCGAAAAAACTCTCACTCAGGAGCCTATCCCGACCGGGAATCGAACCCGGGCCCGCTGCGTGACACGGCAGCACGCTACCTCCAGACCACAGCGGTGCACAGTGGTTTAGTCAGCGTAAGCCATTTAAGCTTACAAAAAGCGACATTTTTTCACGTTTCTTCACTACAGAAGGTGATTTTTAGGTGTGAACGGCTTGAGCATTAAAACTCTCTTATAACCTATAGCCTTCCCGGTAAAAATCGTATACATTTTTTCAAAAAGCCCCATGACAATCGGATGAATGCTATGGCAGCACATGCTTGCCCGGGAATCTACTTATTCCGATCTCCTTGGCATCAATGAAAGACAAAAATGGCTATTGTGTGTTATCCGAGAAAGATAAACGTATGCTGTCGCGGACTTTTTTGTAAAGATTGGGGCAGTAAATTGAAGGCAGCTGTTAAATATCACTAGGGTTTCACTTTGATTTAATTGTGAATTTACTTGCCCTTCCTCGGTAGCTAGTCGGTTTCAGGGTGAGCGCTGAGACTCCTATCTATATAGGGTTCGGAAGGAGAATTGCGTGGGAACAGACAATCACTAATTGTTTGAATTATTTTATTTAATTAATCTCTGCCAATTTAAATGAACGTTACACAGTAAAAATAAAACTTTTCTGTCCCTGGCCTTCGATATTTCGCTAATGAGGACTAGCAAATGACTTATGAGTTCGGGAGATTTTCCCTAAGTCCATAATCGTTGTTACAAGATATTTTTTTACTAGACATTCAAGATCTTCTTCCTTCTAAGTGTCGATTATAAGTGCAAGTGTATTAAATTTTGTCCTCATGAGTTCCGTATCGAAGTCAGGACCAATTATTCCCATATATGGTCTATACCCTAACTCTGATTTTGATTGGTTAGAATATTTAATCACATGTCCTCCAAGGGCGTAACTATTTTATTTAAACCACCACCTACCTTTTGATTTTATTCTCACGGCTAGGGAGTGTTGCCAGCTTGGGCTTAACGCGATTGTAAATTTGGAGTTTGACATTTCTCCCAAACGTGATTTTTGAAGATAGACCCAGCTTAAACATTTCAGGTCTAATTTGAGGAGTTACATATTTATGACCTCTTTTACTTAGGGTTTCAACCGCTTCTTGTGAGAACTATTTACCAATATGAAACTTATTTTATTTTTAACTATATTCTATTCCTTCATTATTTATTCATTTCTTATATTCATTAATCACTATTAGGGCCGTATCATATTCGTCTCACAATGCCTCTTGTTAAAACAAAAAAAAATAGTAACGTAAAGTTAAAAATATCTTTTTTTTTTAACACAGCTCCCCTTAGAAGAGAAGTAATTAAATATGCTAATTACATCAAACCAAAATGTATTACATTATTACTTTTCCTACAAGTGCCATATATGGAAATGTTTTTATAAACACAAAATAGATTATATTATTGAACATATATCACCCTGGTTTACTTACAGTTTTCTGCATATTACCACTAGAACAACAACAAAAAGAAAACATGTACATTTAAACTCAATTTGCGATCGGTGGTTCACCTTACTTTATTTTTTTTTGATCAACAATTGTTTTTCTTATTTTAACCCTATGGTTAGTTTATCATATCCCATACATCTTCTCGTTTTTTTCACTTTATTATACGTTTGTTTGTTTTGATTACGTCACTTTTATTTCTCACACGCTCGGTAATTTAGCATAATACGTTTTCCATATATCACTCAGTTTATTATTGCAATGTCATGCACATTTTTTTATTTATATCATCCCTTTATATCGTTCGCACTTTCCATGGTTCACACTTTACATATTCACTGGAACTCACTTATTATAAACTAACATTCTTTTTATTCCAATTAGCTACTAATCTATTCTATTTGGGTCATTTATTTCTTTAATGAGACATAGATCTTAATGTTGCCGTAAACATATTTGCCCTCTTTTAATCAAATGGTAAATTTACTAATTAGTTTCCTATGTAATTTTCGATGATCACCCTTTATAAATAAGCATATTGGTGTTTAATAATAATCATATATGTTTATCTCGCGATCTCAGTTTTCAGAACATTTCTCGATTCATCATAATAATTCATTTGTAAATCTATCTTCTTTTTTTTTTAAATAGGCGCTCCCTTAGCTGTGGTCATTGAAAATTTATTCTCAGCATGTTCACTGACTGATCTTCACAATACCTTGAAAATCTATTTATTCTTTATAGAACTCCTTTATTCATCATTCGCATATTATTTTTATTCAATCGATTAAGGTGGAAATTATCCTTATTTATTTACTTGTCGGTAACATAATATCACATTTCATACGCGCAGAACCGTCGCTGTATACAGAATTTTATATCATCGTAGCTCATATTCGTCAATTTCGTTTTTTGACGACAATTTATATTTCATTAGTAAACAACTCGACAACATCGGTCGAATCAAACTCATGTCGCTCTATCTACCCATAACAATTCTCGCTACCATATGAGCGAACGTTTATCATTTAAAAGGACATAATATAAACGCCTCCTTCGGGCTTTGCTCCTGTATTTATTCATTCTTTCACTTTGTCTACGCTATATTTTTATCTGTCACCAATCATAAACTGTTAAAAGGACGATGCCTTAACCTCTTTCTTAAAGTTTCGTATGCTTATAACGCTTCCATTTTATTCCTCAAGAATAATATTAGGTTTTTAAGAACATTTGAATCATTATGAAATTGACTATAAAGTTATAATAGCACATGGTTATTTTTTTTTAGAGTTTTGTTTAAACATTTATTTATTCATTTCACATCGTATTTGTGTAAGTAACTTGTTTTCGACAAATGAATTTCGTACCTGTGAAGGGTGTGCCTATTTCCGTCTCACTCGCACTCTTTCATCTTTTACAACATTTTAAGTTTAGTGAACTGATTTTTATCTCTATTCTAGACTGGATTCAACGTTTTCTTAAATATTCCCACTACGATCAGCTGTTCATTTCTTTGTAATTTTCACAATTTACTTATTATTATCATCGTCTCTGTTATTGTTCACGCTTTAGATTAAGGCAAATATACATGCTAATTATTATATTTTTTTTAAAGCGGGGTGGTGCCTCTCGCTCCCTCTGTAAATTAAATTTTCTTCCCCTGTTTTCGTCAACATTTATCTAGTCTCATTATGTTTTCTAGTGAGTACCAATATAAACCCTTTTAAACTATTTCTCATTAAATTTTCCTAATACTAATCTGACATACGCATGACCAACACTTCTTGCATTTATCATACTAATATATTCTTACTTTTTAATTACACATTTATTTAATTGTTGTGCATACAATGCAGATGCATGTTAATGTCTAACTGATATTACATCCATTCTAACAGGATAGTATGAATTTTGCATTCTACCATTTTGCGATAATTTCGCGCCCGGATCAAATATTTCAGCACGATATTTTTCTAGATAACATTTTCTCTCATCATGCACTAATTTAGTACAGTACTTCATTATGTTACCTTTGAATCTAACGTATTGACTGTTTTTCGACCATTTCCTCCTATTTATTTGGCGCTTCTTTATTACGCGGTATGACTTAAGCATATTTTCTTTACGTCCTACCTTTTTCTTGTTTTTCTTTTCATATTTTGTTCGTATCTTTCCCATGCATCTACTTTGCATATCCAAATTTTCAAATTGGAATACTGAGCGGATGTTTGGCTGTACCGAAATCATCAGGTCAGTTGTTCCATTTTGATTTAATTTAACATCATTAATAACATGCATTTCATTATTGCATTTAAATATATTTCCATGTACTTCATCATCATTGGTTTGAGGTATTTTGTCTACATCTATAATAGTTGGCTCGCATTTTTTTCCCTCATTCTGAAGTGTCATTTCCCTATCTGATTCCCTTTGAGTTTCATCTACAGTACTTTCGTCTGTTGGATTAACTACCATATAAATATCATTGCTACTTTTACATTTATTTTCTTGGGGAGTTTCATATCCTGTCTCCCTTTCATCATAATTATTTCTACCTATCTCACCCTTTCCTGCTAAACTAGTGGTCAATTTTTCTCCTGTCCCCTGAATTTCTGATTTTAAAGAATCGCGAGTTTGTTTTATTGCTAATCTCCAATTGCTCATGTCTTCCCTCATTTCTTTATGACATTGTTTCAATTCTTCCCTAATTTCTTTATGACATTGTTTCATTTCTTCCCTCAATTCTTTATGACTATTATTCATATCTTCCTTCATTGACATTAACATTTGCCTCACGAAATATTCAAAGTCGTTCTGGGACTTATTAGTTTTCTTTGATTCCTCTTTGTTTTGAGCCTCTAGAAAATTTTCTCCACCATGTAAATTTATATTATTACCCTCCATTATTTATTTAATTCTACAATTTATTAATATTAATATTTATTTTCTATTCACAAAATATTTTTTTTTTATTCAACACTCTAACACTTTCGTTTATTTGTTAATTTTCCACATCCTTTATTTTTCCGTCTTTTGACAACTTTTATGTTCTATTATTTTTTTAAACAAATCTGTCACTTTACCTTGGTATATCTTCATTTGTTTGTCTTACGTCAGGTTTGTAGAGATCCGCCATCGGTTATCTAGGTTGATCTGCTCCTGGATTGTTGTCCACTCCTAGCTGCACCTTCCATCTCGTGGTTTGAATGTTGTCTTCCACACTGTTGCTGGATCATGATGTTCAGTCCATAACTTTCGTGAATCACTCTTATTTTTGAATGCACTCACGTTGAAAACACTTTGTCACAGTAAAAACGCCCCACGTTGGGCGCCACTTTGGGGCAGTAAATTGAAGGCAGCTGTTAAATATCACTAGGGTTTCACTTTGATTTAATTGTGAATTTACTTGCCCTTCCTCGGTAGCTAGTCGGTTTCAGGGTGAGCGCTGAGACTCCTATCTATATAGGGTTCGGAAGGAGAATTGCGTGGGAACAGACAATCACTAATTGTTTGAATTATTTTATTTAATTAATCTCTGCCAATTTAAATGAACGTTACACAGTAAAAATAAAACTTTTCTGTCCCTGGCCTTCGATATTTCGCTAATGAGGACTAGCAAATGACTTATGAGTTCGGGAGATTTTCCCTAAGTCCATAATCGTTGTTACAAGATATTTTTTTACTATACATTCAAGAGCTCCTTCCTTCTAAGTGTCGAGTATAAGTGCAAGTGTATTAAATTTTGTCCTCATGAGTTCCGCATCGAAGTCAGGACCAATTATTCCCATATATGGTCTATACCCTAACTCTGATTTTGATTGGTTAGAATATTTAATCACATGTCCTCCAAGGGCGTAACTATTTTATTTAAACCACCACCTACCTTTTGATTTTATTCTCACGGCTAGGGAGTGTTGCCAGCTTGGGCTTAACGCGATTGTAAATTTGGAGTTTGACATTTCTCCCAAACGTGATTTTTGAAGATAGACCCAGCTTAAACATTTCAGGTCTAATTTGGGGAGTTACATATTTATGACCTCTTTTACTTAGGGTTTCAACCGCTTCTTGTGAGAACTATTTACCAATATGAAACTTATTTTATTTTTAACTATATTCTATTCCTTCATTATTTATTCATTTCTTATATTCATTAATCACTATTAGGGCCGTATCATATCCGTCTCAAGATTTTTGAGATACGCCTATTCAATGCTGTGTACATTAATTTTGTGTATTTGTTATGGTTTAGGCAGCGTAAATTATTTAAGGGTAAAAAGGGATTTTTTCAAGTTTTTTTTAGAAAGGGTGTTTTTTAAGGGTGTAGGTGTTGAGTATCTCAACTCTCTTATAGCCTATGTTCATCCCGGGAATCACCTGAAAATTTTGTAAAAAACCCCATCACAATCGGTTCAACGATATCGGCGCGCATTAAGTGCGAACAAACAAACAAACATTCCTTTTTACACGCTTTATAATAGCTTGACCTGTATCTATCTATATATGTAACTAAATCTTTCAATGCGTTTTTCACCCACTTAAAATAATTGGATCGACTTGAAATTTTGTATACTTGTCAAGGATTTATGGCAATACAATAATTTCATATTCAGTTTCTAAAACTCTGGCCAGGATCATCAGAAAATCACAAAAGTGTCTTTGTATTTATGTAACGGAATCTTTGAACACGATTTTCACCCAATTAGAAACATAGGATAGACTTGAAACTTTGTATACGTGTAAAGGATCCGTGAAAATACATTAGTTTTATATTCATTTTCTAAAAGCCTGGCCAGAATCATCAGAAAATCAAAAAATGTGTCTGTGTATTTATGTAACGGAATCTTTGAACACGATTTTCGACTTGAAACTTTGTATATTTGTAAAGGACCCGTGACACTACAATAAATTTGTATTTTATTATATATTAGATACAATTTTTTTATATTATTTAGTATTCACTGGTTGAGTGCAAGTGAAGGTCATATGGTCGTAATTTAGACAGTTTAAAAATGGATTACTGTTGGAACAACCTAATAAGCCCAATCCTGAAAGCTAATTATTAATTATTGTTATCATTATTATTATTATTATTATTATTATTATTGAATCAAAATATAAAGAAGTAAATGTTTTAACAAAGACTTCAGAAGTGGGTTACAATTACGCAAATGTCAGGAGAGGACATCAGAAATGCCGAAATGACAACCTGAGCCATTAAGTAATATATTTTTAAAATAAATTAATATTAAATAAATGTTCTTATAATTTAATCTTCCTAAATATTTTTTGCCTTGCGTCATAGCCGAGTGGTTCAAAGCATGGTGCCAAGGTGCAGGGATAAGAGACATGCGTTGTTTCGAGAACACGTGGGGGAAGAAATTGTCTTATGAAATTTCAGTTAGTGTGTCCACCCAGCATCATGAGGAATTTGGGTAGCTCCTATGAGTGTGAGACCCCATGTTGAAAAAGAAACAACTATAATGGATGGGGGCTGAGCTGGCCACGTCGCCCTTGCACTGGCTAGACAAACTTCCACCTCTGTATATGACGTAGATGCGATGTTTTGTTACGAATTAAAAATTTTATTTTGTTTTTATGTAAAATATATTTTTGCACGATAGTGCATTTTATCGTACTTACAGCAATAACGACCATGACTGAAAGTACGACTTCCTACATTTGGGGTTTGCCAACCTAAATAACTATACTGTAATAAAATAACTATACTGTAATATTACATATTACAAACCACCTGTGGGAAGTAAAACCACTGCACTCTATATGTACTACATGCAATGTATATACAAAAATATCCAAAAGGTAGTGTTAATACACATTATACGAAACAAATCACTGCATTTTAAATGAACTGAACTTTATTTGAATCAATATAAAACAATTAATACGTACTTGCCGTCATGCTATCACTAATTTGTCTCACGGCCTCCTGCAGTTTCAACTAATAAACATTGCCCACACAGTTAACGTTCGTTAAATGTTTTTAATGAACGCAAATATTTCCAACAAATACATCATTTTACTATTATTTATTATTTTGAAAACACCATCGCACGAAACATAATGTACAACGCACGTTTGTGAAGTGTTTTACAGAATATCGGAAATTATAAACCTCGCAAACGCTCGGTTTTTAAACATTTTCCTCGATTATGTAAAAACCACTTCCCAACCTCGCATCGTAATATACTATAACTTTCATGATTACCTTTGCAGCCTATAGAAATGAAATAATACACTTAATTACTAGAAATTCTAGAAAAAAAGTAATAGAAGTGAAATGTGATAAATTTGTGTGTTACACCGCTTACCAAGGATTTATATACCTAGAGATGTGGGTTATTTATGTATACCTACACATGTACGGTATGCAGAACTAGACTGTGCCAAAATATTTCTTCACTGCCTGCAAATAATACTTTGGGCAAAAATTGACAGGCTTATTGTTGCCCTAGTTAGTGCATCTGACTATAATAATCAAGGTGTTGTGGGTTTGATTGCGGACATTAAGATGTGTTCATTTTTCCTACTAATATATTTTACTGGTGCTGACGTCTCAGTTACTTCTCTTCTTGATTAAGGCCCTTAGTAACATAGATACACAAGTCACATTACAAGCTACGATTTCCGTCGTGTCCGGAATAACGCTTGTATTGGCCAGTTTACGCGCTCTGCTTGGCTGTTTTTTGCAACTTTCTCAAGAATTCACTATATTGGATATCTTAATACAGAAATCTCTGCATGGAATATTGTTATTTTGCTGACAGACGTAAGTAAAATATTCCGTAAGGCCCAAAGAATGGAGTTTTATTGACTATTTAACTCATGCCTCAAATGGGAGACAATGACGAATCATGTTTCGATGAATTTTGTTTTATAACAAATCACAGTCGTGTTTCACCTCGATATTTATCTACTTCTGTTTATAATATTACAGAAAGCTCCTTTTTAATATTCTGAACAGGTCAGAGCATTATTTTGCAGTGACTAACTCTCGAACAGATAAGTTGGATATAGCAAATAATTAATAGATTCCTTTCAACTATACATTTGCTAATTGTGTGTTCAATAATTTTGTTTTTAAGTAATGATTTTACAGAGTTGTTTCCTAACAAAATAGTGTTCGTTAAAACATACAGCTTGATGTGTTTATTTTTTTCTCCACTAGGGTGCATTCTTACAATATTGCGATCCTATTTGGCAATAAATAATATGATCTAGTAGCAGTGGATGAACAAAAGAAGAATAACCAAATATTTCTCATTTGTTTTCTAACATCGCCATTTACATTACATATATACTATAAATATTTTAAAATAACTATATTTAAATAATGATTTTGAGTAACAGCTTAATTTTATTCGTTAAATAGTCCTAAGAAATGTCACTCTTGATTTCCAAATCCTCTAGATAAATTGGAAATCACTCGTGGCATTACGTATGACAAAGAACTTTATCTTTTTGTCTGACGAGTTAGTTTGAATTCAGTTAATTTTGAACATTTACCGAATATTGGACACATTATTACGTCGGACAAGTTTACCAAATTATTCGAGAATATTACAGTTTGATGTCCCAACTACTAGCCTAGCGCTTTCTTAAGACGAATAGTCTGCATTTTGTCTAATTAACCCTTCCGTTCCAATCTCCATGATTAAATTCATATATCACAATCGCTCTCACAATTGCAAAATAGAATCGTTCCAAAATATAGGCTGGTATTTTCGTATTCTTTTCTGTATTCATTAATTAATTTCACTTCTCAGACTCTTAGCTTTCATTCTCACATTTACCATTGTTACTAAATCATTCCCATGTGGACAATGTTTTCATGTTACCTAAACTCTCGCCACGATTAGTCAACTTTTCCTTCACACTTCGATCCATTCGTTAATGTTATGACTTTAAGTTTCTTGACATTAAAAGTAAATTCCAAATCGTATAGCATGTTGATAATATTTCTACATTCGTCAGTATACTCTCCACTGTAGTGGGAGATAGTGTATATCAGGAAGGAAGGACTGTCCATGTTACGTCTACATTCGTCAGTATACTCTCCACTGTAGTGGGAGATAGTGTATATCAGGAAGGGAGGACTGTCCATGTTACGTCTACATTCGTCAGTATACTCTCCACTGTAGTAGGAGATAGTGTATATCAGGAAGGGAGGACTGTCCATGTTACGTCTACATTCGTCAGTATACTCTCCACTGTAGTGGGAGATAGTGTATATCAGGAAGGAAGGACTGTCCATGTTACGTCTACATTCGTCAGTATACTCTCCACTGTAGTGGGAGATAGTGTATATCAGGAAGGGAGGACTGTCCATGTTACGTCTACATTCGTCAGTATACTCTCCACTGTAGTGGGAGATAGTGTATATCAGGAAGGGAGGACTGTCCATGTTACGTCTACATTCGTCAGTATACTCTCCACTGTAGTGGGAGATAGTGTATATCAGGAAGGGAGGACTGTCCATGTTACGTCTACATTCGTCAGTATACTCTCCACTGTAGTGGGAGATAGTGTATATCAGGAAGGAAGGACTGTCCATGTTACGTCTACATTCGTCAGTATACTCTCCACTGTAGTGGGAGATAGTGTATATCAGGAAGGGAGGACTGTCCATGTTACGTCTACATTCGTCAGTATACTCTCCACTGTAGTGGGAGATCAGGAAGGGAGGACTGTCCATGTTACGACCTTAATATTGTAATTAATAAATCGCCTTGCCATCCGAATAAAATGGTTGGTAAAACTAAATTGACAAAAATGACTGAACCGGAATTTGAATTTCAAAATTCATCATCTTCTAATGTTGAATTATATCAATTAATGCATTATTTGCATTAGGATTTCCAGCTTGCGCCCTGGCTTTATTGCTAAGAACTACCCAAGCATCCATTGATAGACATGGATTTTCCTAACTTTAAAACCACGTGTATTCTCTTTAATGAACACTATTCACATTAGAGCAAGAGCTACTTCATCAAAAATACATGGAATTTTTTTCCCGTGCCATTTCAGGTAATTAATTACGAATGTCGTGTTTCAATTAATGTTGAATTAATGCCAGACTTGCCATCAATAGTTAATACACTAAAGAAAAAATGTATGTCTGATCCGGGATTTGAACTCAGGATATCCAACTTAGCGCGCTGGAACTCTACCATTGAGCTACCCTGGCATCCATGTATAGACATGATTTTTTGTCATTTCAAAACTCCGAGAAACTTGTATTGAACATTATAAATCCCGGTTCAGACATTTTTTTTTCTTTTTAGTTTTATTAACTATTACATCCGGATGACAATCCTGAGTAAATTAATTCCAACATTAGATTCATAATTAGCTGATATGCGACGGATATATAAATCCCGTCATAATACATTTTTAAGAAGCAGCCCATATTGTAATGATAACAGTTTTCACTTAAAAAGGGTACACGGAGTTTCGAAATGATAAAGTCACGACTGTATTTGGATACCTAGTTTTCAGCGAGGAAACCTCCATCCCGATTCAGGCATAAAATTTTCATTCTAGTTGTGTTACTAATGTTATTCTTTATTTTGAACAACCAGACATCGGACGCTATAAGAAGTTATAAAAAACGGAAAGACAAAGTAATAAATAGCACAATTTTGTCACATTCCTATATCTTAATATGAAAGAGAAAGCCCAACGTAGAATCTTTAATGGTGCACGATAATACTAAAATAATTTACTCGCTGTAGGATTGATATATGACAAACGTGACTTTAAAATTTTCAAATAATCACATTTACATGTACAGATGACCACTGAATCACGAGCTGGTGTAAACAAAAATCTCATTTCATCCTTTCAATTTAGATTTGACTATTTAAAAATATTTATTTTATTAGACTTATCCACTTAAAACGTTCCGCGCCTTAACCGAGTGGTTAAGACAAGATGCCTTGGAGAAGAGCTACGGAATTTGTGCTGTTTCGAGTCTCCATGGGGGAAGAAATTTTGTCATGGAATTTCGGTCAGTATGGGGCCGGTGCCCATCCATCATCGTCAGGCATTTGGGTAGTAAAATAACTAGCAGATGCAGGTTGAGAAATCCAACTATAATGGCTGAGGAACAAGATATGCTGACCACATGTCACCCCTTTCACTGGCTAGATGATCGTGTACCTCTATGTTTAACATGTGTGGAAGTGAGGCTAGTAGCCGTCTGGAACGCCAAGGGCCTGTCGCGCTTTGGAATTTAATTTTATCAATTGAAAAAAGGCGTTCCAAACATATTTTTTTGTCTCATAACACCAGGTTGTCGTTTATGACATATCTGGCTTTCTCCCCTGGCATTGGCAGAATTGTAATCCTGTTATTAGGTTGGGGAACCTGGAAGGTGGAGTTACATTACCCCGATGATATGATGGGTGATGGGTTTTAAAGAAGCGCCAGGAGAGTTCGTTACCTAAACTTAACCTAAATTCCAGACCATGGACAACCACACGAATAATTCCCTTTAAGGAAAAAATCCTATTTTCTGACCGGGAATCGAATCCGGGACCTCATGAACAGTAGTCAGGACCGTTGATCACTAGCCCGTGAGGCTGGTCATCAAAACATAAATTTGATCTACTCAAAACAAGAATAACATAAATTGATCTACTCCAAACAGGAATAAGAAAAGTTGACCTACTGAAAATAAGAGTGAGATAAATTGATCTACCCAAAATAAGAATAACATAAATTGATCTGCTCAAAACACGTATGTCACGAATCGAACTACTCAAAACAAGAATAACATATATTGATCTACTCAAAACAAGAATAAGAAGATAATCACGATCTATGGTATAATAATAGAACCCGCATTTGTAACTTTTCAGGAGCTTAATAAACATATATATTCCCTAGTAAAGCTGCAAAGCATAGTATGAAAATGCTATGATTGCAGTAAAAGACCTGCCCTCGGACATAATTACTATGGATGGAATATGCATATACATATTTATATAATTTGCGAGTTCCATTCACAGGTACGATGGTTTATTCCAAATGTATCCCTCCCTAGGCTACATAAAAATCGAAAACAACACTTCCAAAAAAATAAATTTCTTTAAATATTCTTATTACTCCTTGTTTAAAAAAATATTCTAAATAACTTACTTCAACTTTAAAAGTTCGTTTACGTTATCTTCATCGTTTATACATTTAGATATCATCGACTGAGACAATATTATTACCATTCGATTTATTTAAACAATTTCCGTTTTCATTGCGTGTTTCACATGTGATCTTGTAGTTTTTTTTTTATCTTGAGATTAATTAATGCTTAATTTAAATTGTCGTCAGATAAATGTGTTGTACTTTCTTTAAACAAAACCAGATAAATAAAAAACAAATTCTTATTGTTAAACATGATCTATTTTGATTTTCAGTTTTAAGCTTCTGTTTTAAATTAAATAGGACTACATAATAAACATTGTTTAAAATATATTTATAGTAGCCATTGTAAATTGCTGCAAAAAGCCTTTTCGATGATAATTATTGTACATTGTACTAATTTATAACATCTCTTTTTATTTCGTTCAACTTTAATAATGTAATATTGTTTAATACATTGTATAAATGTGACCCCAACCGTAAATAGTGTATTAAGCACACAACAAATGCATTTTTATATATTTTCATTTCATTTCGAAGACAGCGTTTGTATTTAAAATTAGGATGTGCATGCTTGTTTAGGTGGTAGCATTCCTGCTTCCTAGTCAGCAGACACGGGTTCGATATCCAGCGGAGTTGAAATTTAATTTAGTTTATTTGAGATCTGTAACTTCGAAGCCAGGGAGGGGGTTATGTACAACTTGCAATCGCTACATTCTGCACAAGATTACTGCATTATGAACAATCTCTTAACAAGGCACCAGCTTTCAACATTATATGCAATATTCAATTTCAACATCAATCTATTCACATGTGCACAAACTCTTGAATCTGTAAATGTGATATAAGGCAAAACCTATTTATATTTTTAAACACTTCGTTTTTTCTTCTTCTTGCAAGGATTGAACCTGTTTGGTTCGTTCCGGCTCCAAGAATTATAGCTGCTGCGCCCATTTCTTTCGTGGGCGTCCCCGATCATATGTTTTTAAAAATACTGTAACACTAATATTATGGAATACCTTCCATTCCTGGAGCCGAGATCCTAAAAGCTCATCCAAGTGTTTAGGTAAATACGTACATTCCTGGAGAGTTGTATATTATCAGATGACTTATCATTTTCCATTTATTCTTGTCATGTAAAACATGAAATTTGGAACAAATAAATTCTCTCCGTGAGTTATTTGTCTCGTAGCCGATGGAAGATTACGCTACTTAATGTCACTTATTGATACATGGTTTCTTGAGGAAAATCCTGTTTATATTAATTAACAAAAATAAGTCAACCACTAACTTAGTGGCTCTATAAACCCGTGGTTCATTGCCAATAGGACATACGTTGCTTATACATCCCTAACCTGAGTTAATATTTTCCATTGATCCACTCCATAATACAGTTCCCCTAAATAATGGATAATGTTATTCTCCCATCTCATTATTGTCTATCAACTGGGCGTTTTACTTCTGGTTTTCCAACAAGAATCTTCCATGCACCTATTTCTTCCCCACACGTGCCATCGGAGTCTACGAGACTGAACTGTTTCTTATTATATCTGGCTTCCTATACATATCATGGTCTCACTATTATATACTTTTCTCCATTCATTAGTGTGTTCATCCCTTTTTGGTCCAAAATGTTTCCTAAGAAGTTTATTCTCAAATAATCGTAATCACCACTTTTTCCCCTTTTTTCACGCCACACCACAAAGAAAGATAAATGATCTCTCTTGGCTTTAACCACTGAGTCAGTTCAGTATTACATCTTGTACAAGTTACATAAAGCATCCAACCATGATTCTGCTCCCCTATAGACTACAATTGAAATAAAGTC
This sequence comes from Diploptera punctata, assembly GCA_030220185.1. NCBI lineage: Eukaryota > Metazoa > Arthropoda > Insecta > Blattodea > Blaberidae > Diploptera > Diploptera punctata. The sequence continues at coordinate 85,131 of JASPKZ010010581.1, forward strand.
TATGGGCTGTCTTGAGTAGCTCAGAAAATTTCCATCTTGAAGTTTCCTGACAGAACTCACTGCAGACGTATCGAAACACGTTCAAAGAGTTCTTTAACTACGTCATTGTTTATTCACAATCACACAGAATAACTCAATACTATCAACAGCATCCCAATAAACTGAAGTACAGACTGAATGTCTTGTTTACGTTACGAGCCGTCTTCTTATTTGTCAAGATGTCTACAGATAACGTAAATCTTATCTCAAGAGAAATTAACAATGCTGTATTGGATGGAAAATAAGGACGCTGTTTCCATATTTACAGCAACCTAATTGAATATTCTGTTGATTACCCAAAACTCTGACAGGATGGTAACAATCTGGTCAAATATTCGCATCAGGATTCCAACTTTGTAATAGTAATCATTCAGTTTAGCTGTACATAAAAAAACCTTGATTTTAGTCTCATTACTGATAAGTTCGAAAAACAATAGTCTATTAAATTAAATTTAAAAAATGATTTCGGGTTTTAAGACGACGTCTAAATGTTAATAGTAATTTTTCCTTTATCTTTTTTAACCGCTTTATGTTTTATATTAAATTATTGATTGGTTCAATCAATTTTGTCACAATTATAATGTTATATTAATATACCCCTTTTATACAAAACGTTTTGTTGCATTCTATTACCCATCGTTTACTTAATGTAACAAATGAGATTAAATCTACTCTACGGCTGTATGTAATCAGACGAGGTTAAGAGAGAACTCCAAAAGATTGGGATGGGTTGGGTATGGGAAAAAGGGACTGAAAATCGCAAGAATATGTGGAGAAAATTAGGAGGAGGTACTTAGATATAAACCGACAAAATATTTTGGCCGAATCTGCGGGAAAACGATCACTATATTTACAAAGAGACCTAAACTAAAACACGTTTGGGGAAAAGAATCTTATATACTCAATCTAGGATTTAAAGAGAGATCAGGGCTTGCTTGGTTCAGGTTAGGGGCATGGAAATTTTTAAAAATTAGCGACTATCACGATATGCGAATATGTCCAATGTGCGGGAGCTTTGAAGACGAGATACATATACTACGAAAATGTAACGATTTAGAATATTGGAGGCGTCAGTTATTACCGGAAAGATTTCTAAATTCAAATCGTGAAAGATTGGCATGCTATGAGTTACTGGTAAACCCAGAAAATTGGATAAACCTGGGTAGATTTCTGGACAAAACACGGAAAATAAGAACAACACTTATTCAGGAATAAATAAATATGTTAGCAAATTGCAATGTCATTGAACCTTAATAATTTTACATAACTAAGTTAATGTATTATGTAATTGTATTGATATATAATTGTAATATTATTGTGTTTTTTTGTTTTTTTTTTAATATCAACTTATTGTAACGGACTGTCAACAGCACGTACGGCTTATTGCCCATGCGATCCATACTTGTAAATACAATTGTATGTATGGGACAATCCATATCAAATCGGACAGCAAAAAATCTTGCAATTTATTTTTTTAATTTTATGTATCCCTAAATATAGTGAATGCATTTATAAACGTATTAATACAGAAATTTAATTTTTATCATTTATAGGTTCGTAGTTATGACGATCTAAAATTATCGTAAATATGATAAACTAAAACGTTTACTAACTAATATTTCTGAAACAGTAAACAGCAAAAATTTATTTCAAACATATTTATATCGGTGATGTCATGTAGTTTAAGGGTGTTATTTTTATAATTAGGATATTTTTATTTTCGGTGTCAATTTTCTGTTTTATGGTGGTTTACTGCAGTACATATCAAAAAATGAAAACGGAAAAAATACAGGATACTATTCACGTAATAACGGTTAATTTCCAGCAATTGCCCTTTTGGAGAGTTGAATAGTTCAGAAAATATAAATGTTTTTCATTCTATTTTCGTAAAAAAAACTCGCGGGTCCAAGGCGCAGCAGATTCATTTCACGACCAAGGTCACGCGCGTACTATATTGAAAGAGCTTCATCAGTGACTTTTTCAAATGCCATTAAATCGAATAGATTATTATATGTTCTGCTTAATGGAACAGTACCGTAAATTTATAAAAGCGGCGATATTTTAATTCTTACGCAGTAGATATTTATCAAATTTTATTGCTGAAGTGAGAAGTAAAGAGCTCTGTTACGTATACTGTGAATTATTAAACAAATTATTTATAACTAACTCACTCACTGGCTCTGTGGAACCTGTAGGTTTATGGCAGCGCGGACATAAGCTCTCCCTACATCCCATCACGAGCTAACGTTTCCAATTATCCCCTGTATAATCTACTTCCCTCAAATCATGCATAATGTTATTCTCCCACCTCATTCTTAGTCTTCCAACTGGGCATTTTCCCTCCGGTTTTCCTACCAGAAACTTCCAAGCACCTCTTTCATCTTCCATACGTGCCACATTTCCTGCCCATCGCAGCCTACGAGACTTAACTGTTTTTATTATATCTGGCTTCCTATACAGATCATGTAGCTCACTATTATGTAGTTTTCTCCATTCACCTGTCTGTTCATCTCTTTTTGATCCAAAAATTTTCCTAAAAACTTTATTATCAAATACTCGTAATCTTCTGCCCTTTTTTAAAAAAAATATTTATTTTGTTACAAATTTTTTATTAAAGTTTAAATGTAATATTACATAATAAAAACTGTTTCATCATTAATTGAATAAACTGGTATAAATTTGTATTATATTATAATTACTAATTTCAGTCTTAAAATAACTTTTTATTCAGTGTATTTTATTGTACCCTGAAAACTTTGACGAAATAGTATTGTTATAAGATATCACTTCCAAATAAAACCGAATGTTATAATACTCGTACCACTTCCTACCAAACAATAATAATGCAGCATCAGCAAAGTCTTCCCAAAACATCTGTTTTACATCAACAATTCTCAAGTTCAGACAGTTGATTTACATCAGTATGTTTAGTGCATCTCGTCATTTTAACTGTCACAGTCAAATTTATAATATCTTATTGTTTTTAACTCACAAGTTTCCAGATCTACAAAGACTGAATGGTGTGTTAGAAGTTAAATATAATTTTAATTATGTATATATTAGTATACAATAGTTATTAAACAATATTATGTGTTAATATATAATTTTACAATTTCTTAAATGTTTCTGGAATGAGAGAATAATCGTAGGGGTATACATTTTGTGTTATAAAAGGAGAATAATGGGAAGTTTAGACATTAAAATAAACACTATAACAATAATTTAGCTTATAATAAAAGCTAATATTATCGTGCATTTTATTATCATCTTAGATATGTCATGAGTAGGGGATGTAATATCAGTAAATGATACCAAGCCAATGAAATATATTTATTCATCTTAAATATTACTTGTAACAGCATGAAAATTGTTATAAATTATTATCGATAGTTTAACATTACTTACAATATTCAACATCAGACATTGGTGTAGGGTACAAGTACAAAATATAACAACACATTACAAAATTACTCTCTAGAAAATATTTTTAATAGGCCTACCAGCTTGAATTCGTAGGTGCTTAGTAATTTAAATTAAACTATACATTAGCCAAAATCAGCACAAAATTAACCGCCTACTGAATATATTAATAAAGATTTGTTATATTTAATGACGTTTATTATGTAGCAATTTATTTCAAGCGAGAGGTTCTCCTACGTACCATAAATTTACGACACGGGACTCACGGATTTCCTTCCTTCTGGAGAAAGCTACATTCAGAATTGTTACTCCTTAAAATATCATTGATTCCTATCGAGTTTGAACCCGCGAACCTCGGAATCGGAGGCGTGCAGAGTAACCACTTGTCCACGATGATGATGATGATGATGATGTAATAATTGTAATAATGATAATAAAAATAATGTAATGATGATAATAACAATAAAAATATTTGTAAGTGCGCAAAGGACTATTATCAAGTAGCTCCGTCATTGTTTGTAAGAGCGAGCGGTCTCCACTCACGCGAAAGGTATTGCGGGCAGTCTGCACATAGGAGATTTTAGGAAAAATAATTATTTTTGGTAGTTTCCTTTCAAGACTCCACTTTAATACTAATTACAAAAAATTAACTGGTGTTCATGTAATAATGTGGCATTTTTTGATTTTATAAATTTTTTGGTGAGGAAGGTCAATTGCGTATTAATTGCATTTACGCCCTTCAGAAAAACGTAAATATTAACATACTAATTTTCAAGCGATAGAGCATAAAATCGTCTATAATGTGAATATCTTTTCATGTTGCGGGAATAGCCATACTTCGAGAAATGTATTTTATAAGAGAGACTATTTAAAACAATACGATAAATTGACAGCTCTATTACTCTTTAATTACACCAAGCGAAGACTTGAAACTCGGTTCAGACATTCAGTATACCATAAAGTTTCACTGTAAAAAAAATTGTAAATTTTAAAGATGTGAGTTCAATTTTCACAATTTTTTTGCCGATTTCATATGGAATGTCCCGTATCTTACTTTCAGTTTAATACAGTCCTCATGTATGTAATCTGATATGGTGATACTAGTTCAATATACATCAAGCATTCATGCATGTACGACTCATACCGTCATTTGTTTCAAGACTTTGGAGGAGGGATAACAACTCTCCTTTGGCCCTCGTACGCCATACGTTGACACACAGGCTCTGAGCCATGGGGACATACTTGTGTGTGCTCCTAATATATCAACATAACCAAATTGTTTGTGATTTACGTTGCTAAACCAGGCTATTTTTAACCTAACATAAAATGAGCTGAAATGCGATGTGAAAGGAAAGAATGGAAATAACATATCATGATAGGGAAGGGAGAGGAGTTGCGACAGTTAGTGGAATGAAATTCGGAAAACGGGAGTACCCCGAGAAAAAAACCAAATCCTGTTGAATTCCACCACCAATACTCATCCGGATCCGAACTTGAGGTCCCAGTCAAGGCAGATACGCATCCACGCAGACAACAAAACAATGGTTAGAAATTGCAATAAAATGTACGTTCCTTTTTATACCTTTCAATCGTGTAAGAATATGATCTAATATTATTTTAGTATGAGGTTCCAAAAGAGAAAACTCTACCACCACTCTGAATAAATTCTTCCTCCAACGCCTTCATTTTGCCTCAACAATTCAACTAAGCTATGATACAAGGGAACACAGGGGGAAATACTAGTTTCTATGTGACTTTGCATACAATGGTGTTTTTCCTCTCTCTGTCTCTTTCCTTTTCTCTCTCTCACATTCCCTCTCTCTCTCTCTCTCTCTCTCTCTCTCTTCCGGTGCTCATTAAACACACCGGTTACTGCGGTGACACACAGCCGGACAAAAACCTGTACAGAGACAGAGAACGAGAGATAGCATTTCAGCCTGCGATGTAGACTAAAAGCAATGCGAATGCTTCATGCTACACAACGCTAAGAATTTACAATCATATACAGGAAGTCAACAAATTTACAACACTATCATGTAACATCAACCCTCGAACATTGTAGACATATACTATCCATATCTAACAATTTTAATCTATTATATAAAAATGAATATTTGTTTGTTTGTTTGTTCGTATTTTATGCGGGGCCATACCACTGATTCGATTTTGATGTTTATTTTTTTTGCAAAATGTTCAGGAGATTCCCAGGATGAACATAGGCTCTAAGAGAATTGTAATACTCAAATCCTTCACCCCAATAAATCACCCTTTGTAATGAAAAACGTGAAATAAAATCCCTATTTTGACGTGTAAATGGCTTACGCTGCCTAAACCATAACTAATACGCCAATTTAATGTACACGGAATTGAATATCTCACAAAACTCTACAAAAGGTCCGCGACAGCATATGTTTATCTATTACGAATAACTCACTATAAGCAATTTTGTCTTTCGTTGATGGAAAAGTAGATTCCCGCGCAAGCGTGCTCTGCCATACCGTTCATCCGATTGTGATGGGGCTTTTTGAAACATGCCCAGGAGATTCCGGGGATGAACATAGGCTATAAAAGAGTTGTAATACTCAACTCTTTCACCCCTATAAATCACCGTTTGTAGTGAAAAGCGTGAAATGAAGTCCCTCTTTTGACGCTTAAATAGCTTATGCTGCCTAAACACACTATAAAAAAAGTCGGCGACAGCATATGTTTATCTTTTACGGATAACTCACAATAACCATTTTTGTCTTTCGTTGATGCCAAGAAGATTGGGATAAGTTGATTCCCGGGCAAGCATAGAAACTCAAGGCTGGTGGTAAAAACACATTAACATTTATTTAGGAGTATCAGCGCACGCCGGATATTAGCTAATATTAAATAAAATTAAATCAACATTTTGTAAGGCAGTAGAAAATAAATTGTTTATTGAGACTGTTGGGAAATTGTAATGCTGTATCTGACATGTAATAAAAAGAATACAAGCACTGTAAGCTCTTTTCTCACTAAAAGCGTTTCTCATTTCAAAATAACATATAAGATCTTAGACACCTTACTTTTTGCAAACTACCAAGTTCTAAAATCTATCTCAGAAGATGGTCTACAGAAATCACTCTCTCAATTAAATAACATTCTACATAAATATAATTTTAAAATATCAAGACGTAAAACGAAAATCGTACATTTCAAAGCACCAGTTACCGTAAGAGCTAAAATAATTCTGGAGGCGAAACCCGTTGATCAAGTGAACAATTTAAACACCTGGGTTATGAAATCTCCTACTTTAAAAATGAAGATTTTTAAGTAGCTTAATAAATTTCATTATATGTGTGGCACAATTAAGAGAATATTTAAAAACACAAGAAACGAAACAAAAATTAAATTGTATAATGCAGAGGCAGTCCCCTTACTGTTGTATGGTAGTGAACTTTTGGTTTTAACAAAAATAGAAAATAAGATCATAGAAGCAGATGAAATGAAATTTCTGAGAAGTGTAGCTGTCTGCAAACTTCTAGATAAAAGGAGAAGTGAAGATAATTGAAATGAGCTAAATATTTTAAAAATTTTAGATGAAATAAAAGAATGTAGAAAAAATGGAAAGAACATGTTCGAAGAATGAATGAAGAACGCATATCAAACATTATACTTAATGACAAATAAAAAGGAGACAGGAATGTTGATAGACCAAAAAAGAGATAGATTCAACTTTTTAAATGAGAATCTATGAGACAGGAACAAGCCACACTGTCTTTATCCGTGATTGTTGATGATGATGAAAGCATAAAGGAGGTAAAATATGTCCGATTCAGAATGTATATAGGGTGGAGATAAACAAATGCAACAATTGTTATGATGATCTTGATGAAGATGTTCGGTCTGTAGGCCGTGGTCGTGAGGCTTGTAGTTCCCCGACGTTTCGCCGGAGACTTCGCCTGGCATCCTCAAGGGTTGTCTTGAGACTGGCAATTCTGTCCGCTGTCTATCCTATTTATACGTTCACCGCGATGTGTTCGTAAGTTGTATCTGCCTTCTGATTGGTCAGCGTTATGGACTTCCATTGCTCCAATGAGATTGCTGTTTGATGGTCTAGTCGCCTGTACATTATATCTGCCTTCTGATTGGTCACCGGTAGGGACCACCATTGTTCCATTGAGATTGCTATTTGATAGTCTGGCAACTATTAGAACCTCGTCGAAAGAAGAACACAACGCAGAAATGCAAGACCGGGTGGGATTCGTCCACCCGCCGGCACGTCGCACTGCCAGGAAAAACCAACACTACAATAAACAACGAACATCAATAGAAACAAGAAATCTGTTCGAACATCTGTATGAAGAAAAGGCAGAAACTCCACCTCCCATAGTGGTATACTCTAAAGACATCACGCCACTAAAATTGGAAAGCATCACTGCATGAAACAAGGAAGAAGTACACATGAAGTACAACCAGGGCGTACTGACCATTAGGACATCAACAAAGGCAGCCTACAGGCGAGCATTCAAGGAGCTCAAGAAATCTGAGACTCAGTTCTACACCCATGGCTATGGCAGGCCTCCTATCATCAAATTAGTGGTGAAGGGACTTCCTAAGTCCATCACAACACCAGAAGTAATGGATGAAATTGTAAATAAGAAACTGCCGCTCAAATAAATAAGAAGCATCGAAAAACAAGTCTATACAAATGGAGTAAAAAAGAAGATAGAGCTTCCAATTTACATCCTAACACTCAACAAAACAGCAGACCTAAAGGAAAAAATCGAAAAAGATCTAAAAGAGCTATTCAACATTCGTATTCGATTGGAACCCTACAGGAAACCCACAGGAGGCACCCGTGCTTCAAGTGCCAAGGCTTCGGACACATTGCAGAATTCTGCTTCCGAGACACAAAATGCGTCAGGTGTTCCGGTAACCACAGAGTCTCCGAATGTACCCAGACAAGAAGCCAAATGCTCCAACTGCAACGCAGATCATGCAGCAAGTCACAGAAAATGTCCCATATTTCAGAAGTATCTGAAAATGAGACAAACACAAGGAACAAATCAATCATCATCAACTACGAGGAAGCCTGAAACTACTCCAAGAACACCTCGAAAGACAGAAGAAAACTTCCCTCCCTTGCCTTCTCAGAACCCACCGGAGAATATACTCCAATCCCTCCTTATTCTCCTCACCACCATACTTCAAAACCCCTAAGTCCTTCAATCCACACTATCCTTCGTGAACTCCCAAGTTTCTTCAAGAACATCTGAACACTACAAGAAAAATCTTTAAGACCGACAAGCTTTTGCAACACCTGAAAGAAGACTTCTATCTGAAGAAGAAAAACTGTTTAGAGGAGCACTCTTCACAGCAGCACATAACTACGACGCCACCTTCACTACAAGCATATCAAGATTTTGGGTCAAGACCTTCTTAAGGTCGGTACCAAATCCGAACCTGAAATAATTGTTCTAGGCGGATAGTCTAGTCGACTGTACTTGTAGATATTTACATTTCGTGTTTTTGTACAACCGGTATCCATACTTTGTTGACTTTTAATGGTTCTTTCTTTTCTATTGAAGCTATTCAACAACGACTTCTACGAGCAAACAGATACAGTAGCTATGGGCAGTCCCTTGAGCCCAGTAGTTGCCAATTTCTTCATGGAAAACCTTGAGCACACATGCTTAGATACGACACCTATCAAATCCAAAATATGGCTTCGCTATGTAGACGACACCTTTGTATTCTGGAAGCAAGGGGAAGAGAAATTAGACGAATTTCTGACACACGTCAACAACGTAAACTCCAGTATACAATTCACTATAGAAAAAGAAACAGATAACAGCATAGCATTCCTAGACATCCTGATCAAAAGGGAAGAAGACAGCAACATTTATCATACGATCTACAGAAAACCTACCCACACGGACAGGTATCTTCATAAAACCTCGAATCATCACCCTAAACAAAAATTTGGAATCATCAAATCATTGACAGATCGAGCCAAAAAACATTTTCATCCGGATTTATTAAAAACGGAACTTCAACACCTCCAGACGGTATTCACAGCCAATGGATACACCAGGAAATAAATCATCCGAGCCAATCATCCCACACGATACGACAGCAACAGCAGCAAGGAATCAGAGGGAAAAACTTCAACCAGGGCATTTTTACCGTTCTACAAGAATGTAACGGACCGAATTGGAAAACTACTAAAGAAAGTAGACGTAAAGACAGTTTACAGGCCTACCAAGAAAATCAAGAACCTTCTCAGGCCTACAATGGATCAACTCCATCCTCATCAGACAGCAGGCATATACAGGATACCATGCAGTTTTGGAAAAGTGTATATAGGCAACACTAAACGCAGCATCGCAACAAGACTTAAGGAGCATTAAAGATGCAGTAGTCTCAAACAAATGGATAAGTCGGCAGTAACAGAAAACTCTTTACTTGATGGCCACAGAGTACAATACCAGAATACAGACATGTTATCTAACTGCACACACTATTTTACCCGTCTACAACGAAAATCCATCGAAATATTCAAACATAAAAACAGTTTCAATAGAAAAGAAGAATCATTAAAAGTCAACAAAGTATGGATAACGGTTGTAAAAAACGCAAAATGTAAACCTTTACAAGTACAGTTGACTAGACTATCAAACAGCAATCTCAGTGGAACAATGGAGGACCCTACCGCTGGCCAATCAGAATGCAGATATAACATACAGGCGACTAGACCATCAAACAGCAATCTCATTGGAGCAATGGAAGTCCATAACGCTGACCAATCAGAAGGCAGATACAACTTACGAACACATCGCGGTGAACGTATAAATAGGACAGACAGCGGACAGAATTGCCAGTCTCAAGACAACCATTGAGGGTGCCAGGCGAAATCTCTGGCGAAACGTCGGAGAACTACTAACCTCACGACCACGGCCTTCAGCCCGAAAATCTTCATCAAGATAATCATAGCAACTCCGGCCGTGAACGTCTACGTGAATACAAATGCAACAATTGTTTAATAACTTTTAATAATAAAGAACAAATGAAATAAAACTTGAAGTTAGAGCATCTACTGTTGCATCTGTTTATCTCCACTGTACAGACTCCTGGATATGGTAAGTAAGACTGATTATCAAATGGTATGTTGATATCTTTGTCACCTGGTAACTGTGATTTAATAACGACTTTTGCTTGAAATCGGAGAAGTTTGTTTATAGACCGAATCAATTACTGCGATTTTTTCTGAAACCTACGGATATTTAAGGGGACTATTTAACTCATGCGCCAAATGGGAGTCAATGACCAATCGCGTTTTCTTGAATTTTGATTTACAACCAATCATAGTCTTTTTCTTCTCGATTTTATGAATTTAATTTTATCAATTTACGATCAAGGTCCTCTTTTTAACATTCTGAATAGTACTGCACTACTTGACATTGTAGAGGACATAAGAGACTCAATGGACAAAAGCAAACTCACCGCAATAGTCCTACTCGACTACAGCAAAGCCTTTGACACAGTAGATATAGACTTAATGCTAGCGAGACTAAAGACACTACATCTGTCGGAAAACTGCCTTGATTGGTTTAGATCTTACCTCACTAATCGTCAGTAATCAGTTTCTGTTAATAATCGCCTTCCTTCCTGGCTCTTGATGAGGAAAGGTGTACCTCAAGGCGGCGTCCTCGCTCCTCTTCTCTTCTCGATTTATATTAATGACGTGACCAAGAAACTACAAAACTGCAAGCATCATCTTTACGCCGACAACCTACAGATTTACACTAACTTATTGAATATATTGACAAACTAAACATTGACCTCAGGCATATATCTTTATGGTCCAGAAAATATGGGCTGAAACTAATGTAAACAAAACGCAAGCAATAATTATCGGACATCCAAGGCTATTACACTTAATAAACAATGGCAATATGCCGGCTGTCATATTAGATAATGAACAAATTCCTTATACCGACATCGTTAAAAACTTGGAATTTTTCTTAGATTCTAATATAAATTGGCATGTCCAAGTAAAACAAACATCTAAAAGGATCTTCTCCATAATGCATTCCCTAAAGAGACTTAAACATTTTCTTCCTACAACTCTTAAAAGAATTTTAATCCAAACTTTAGTGATGCCGCATTTTAACTACTGTGACGTTCTACTATCTGGCATAAGTGACGGATTGTCGGACAAACTACAGCGTGTCCATAATATGTGTATCAGATTCATATTTAATGTTCGAAAATACGATCACATTTCTCCATTATTCCACGAATTCTCATGGCTACATCTAAAAGAGAGAAGAAAATCGCACTCTCTAATTCTCTTATTTAAGATCCTACATACCTCGATTCCCAATTATTTATCATCCCGTTCCCAGTATCTATCCTCAAACCATAGCTTAAACACAAGATCACAACATAGTCTCTTACTTACTTTACCGCAACATAGGACATCACATCACTCCATGTCATATACCATCTCCACTTCTCGCAACTGGAATTCCCTACCACAAGAAATAAGGGGCTGCCGGACATTGGCAACTTTTGAAAGAAATCTAAATTTATATTTGCTCTAAACTCGACTTCATTATTATCCAGTGTAAGGTATATATATTAATTGGTGTTTCCCGTATAATGTATAATATTTATATTATTATTATTATTATTATTATTATTATTATTATTTTTATCGTATCATTATCTTTATTAACCTATAAAATGTTGTTTGTACATGACATTTACATTGCTACATTTATTGTATCTTTAACTGTTTATAATTAGTATAGTGTATATCTATATTTGTCAAATATTTATTTGTATTTGTGCTGGTTGAATGGAAGAGAAGTCGTTATGGTCTTAACTCTGCCAGAATAAATAAAATAAAGTATTATAGGTCATAACATTATTTTGTAGTGACTGACACTCTAAGAAATAAGCTGAATATAACAATTTACACATTAAGATGTGAGAATTGTAGAATGCATATGGCTACCAGATTGTATTATTGCACGAACGGAATCAGATAATGCAAGCGGGATATAATACAAAAACATATGTAGAAATCGATAATACCACAAACAAATAAGAAATCACTGTTTTCACTTTCTTAAACTATTATTTTTCAGGAATTTACGTCCCAAAACATATAATTGACATATTTACATCATAGTGCATCTGAAATTTAATTAGTAACTTGTAATGTTAGTTATAAACAGTTTGATGTGTTTCATTTTTTCTCCACTAGGGTGCATTTTTACAATATTGTGATTCTATTTGGCAATAAATTTCATCTGGTTGAAGTGATGAAGAATTGTAGTATAACAAACGTTTCTTGCTTGTTTTCAAACATCGCCTTTTACATTAAATATATAAATATTTTAAAATAACTATAGTTAAATAATGATTTGTGAGTAGACAGCTTAATTTTTATTCGTTAAATAGCCCTAACAAATGCTACTCTTGATTTCCAAATTCTCTAGATAAATTTACTCGTCATTTCGTGACATCGTGAATTTATCGTTAATTCGGAAATCACTCGTGGCATTACTTATGATTAAATTCAAAAATATTTTTACTAAATATTATCCGTCATTAAGTAGTAGGACTTTATTAGACAAAAAGTAAGATATTTACAATATTATTTACAAATATGGGTCGCACGGGCAGTAAGCCGTACGTGCTGTTAACAGTCCGTTAAAATAAAGTAATAATTGGTACTAGTGTAAAGAAAAATAAACAAAAACATCAATAACATTACAATTACATAAAGAAAACACAATAAAAATATTACCATTAAATAATAACACAGTAGCATTATACACTAAAAACATTAACATTACAATTACATAAAGAAAACACAATAATATTACAATTAAGTAATAACACAATAGCAATAACATTACAATTACATAAAGAAAACACAATAATAATATTACAATTAAATAATAACACAATAGCATTATACACTTGAACCGAAAGTGCCTTTTGCGGTTCAGTTATCATCTTCGTGCTCCTTCCCGCTTACGAACATTTGTGAAGCCTGCCAATGTTCCTGTGTTCCGTGTGGTTACCCCTTCCTTCTTTACCCTTTCCATTGCGCATCTTGGTAGCGCACATCCCTTCTCCTGGCGAACCTGATATATGCTCGCCAATCTCAGTGGACTGGAACAGTCAGTCGATCGGCCTAACAAGTGGCGTTTGGGTTCTTTACGAGTGGATTCAGTGTTGGAATCCTACTCTAGTGTACCATGCAAAGAACGAAGTTAGCATGGTAATGCAGAAGATAAGCATGTGGATTGTACACCGAAGAATGGTTGGATTTAATTTAATCTAAGTCAGCATGGAAGAAGGACTTTCGAGTCTGCTTAGAGACGTTTGAGTGTGATTGTTTGAATGGTACGTCGTTATCTTATTATGTTTTGTTTATTATTGGGCTTTGATTGATTGTTCCAAGATATAGTTCTGTTATTTATATTACTTTATTTTTTTTATATAATAATCCACACTTATTTTTGTATTAAAAACCAATATTTTATGTTACGCCCGTGGTTGTTATTTAAAGAATAGCCATTGTTCTCTATCCCATAACGAAATTAGGTCAGTCCATGCAAATTATAATCAGTGTTATACTCATATGCATGTTCAAGTGGAAACAGAAAGATGAATGGTTAGCCGCCTTCTATGGGCCCGAGGCAGGCTGTTTTGTCGTAAATAACTTCGTTGAATGTTTGAAATCCTTTACTAAGTACAGCAGTATCATAACCCAGCGATCCCGGAAGGTAGCAGTGACGTCTATGTACAAAATTATTAAGCAGCGCATGGTTGGTAAAACCAAGTCGCTACAAAATAGTTATCAGAGCGTGGTAATACTCGCCACAAATGGTGTCTCAGAGCGTGGTTAAGGGTTTGGTTTTTGGGTTTAATTGCGCCCAAATGGTAACAAAGTGTTTACTTTGTATTTTTCATATTAAAAGATATGCTGTACTTATGTTGAAGTTATTAAGTACTGGTTTACGTGTTTGTTGTACTTTACGTAAACATTGATTCATCTTTCTTCCTTCCAAAACAGAGACTGATTTATTCAAGTAATACTACGTTCCCTTATTGTTGTTTACATCTTGTGTCTATCATACTTTATAAAATGCCTAGCTGGATGGATGTGATATCCAGAGATAAGCTCGTTTGTGAATTAGGCATGCTAGGTATAGAAGTTGAAGGTGATGTAAACACATTACGTCAGCGGCTTAAAAATTACATGAATTCTCTCTCCCAGCCTGAACAAATATTAATAAAGCGTAAGTTCATTGTAGATGGTACAACCCAAGAAGATTATTTGGCAGAACAACACAAGAACATGAGTGATCGTAGACTTAGTTCTATTAAAGATTTATCTAGTGGAACTGTCTTCAACCTTTCTTCTTTTATGGAGCAGAATAATCAGCGGATTTTCCGAGAGTTGATTGGAAAGGTAGATCCCTGTGATGGTGAAGATAAAGAATCGTTAGTGGTCTTCCTCATCAAAATTAACTCGATTTTTGAATTGAAATTGGTTTCCGATGAGTATTTTGTAAACTCGATTTTGAGTTGCATCGGAGGAATTTTATTGAATATCTGGAGTGAAGGTGTTAAATTGAGATTCTCTTGGATGGAAAGTTTAGAACATGTGAAGTGTTCATTGTTGCCTCCTAGATTGTTGGAAGACTTTGGATTAAATTTGTGTCACGTCGATTCCAAACGCCTAAGGAATCTTTGTTGGAGTTTATCTCCAATGTGCAAGGAGCTTCACTGGTGTTGAATCCTTCATTTTCGGAAGAGAAGTTAATCGACCTTATTCTGCAAAATATGTCCCCGGCTACTAGACAGCATTTGGTATTTTCTACAAAACCTCAGAATGTAGCCGAAATGTGTCTCTTAGCCAGAAAAGTGGCGGCATTTCGAAATTGCTGAAAAACAGAGGGACTTTAGTGAAAGAAGTAAAGTTGACAATTTAAATAAATCTAATACTTCGGCGAATCGTTCTTCTGGGTATTCAAAGAAGAATCTACAGTGTTGGAAATGTCAGCGGTATGGGCATTTGTCTAGAGAATGTCAATCTTAGTTTACGTAGTTTGTTTATATATGTATATATTTTCGTTTGGGATAGTAGAATGTATTACGGATGAACAACGTATGGGAAAACTTATGTTCAAATGGTCTGAACCCTATTATGTATTATGATACATGTTAAATTAGCATATCTATGGTTCTGCTTTCCTGTTTGCGCCTGTTCTTTGTTTCAGTTACCTTTCCTTAAACATTGGCAGTTCTACAGTGTATATTGCCTGGAGTGTTCGGCAGTCGAGCGCTTGGAGGATCCGGCCGACCCCCGAGTGCCCAGCTGACCGACATAGTGGCTTTGGAACTATGGATTCCTGGAAAGCGGTGGAACGGGATTGCGATCCGGCAATCCGAGGATTATCGTCACCCGATCTTCACCTGGAACGCCGCAATGTTGTGCTATGGCGGCTGAAGCAAATTGGAGTCTATTTTTCAGCACTGGAATAGTCTACATGAAATCAGGTGTGGTGATCGTGATATTGGGGACGATAGAAAATTTGCTTCGAAGTTACCGCTGGAATCCAATAGTGCTTATGTTCCCCTCCCAACGTGGGATTGCTTCTCTGGACTTTATTTGGAAGTCTATGGACTTTTTCTTTTTACCCGGAGGGTGTAGCGGGAGCTATTGAACCGAAAGTGCCTTTTGCGGTTCAGTTATCATCTTCGTGCTCCTTCCCGCTTACGAACATTTGTGAAGCCTGCCAATGTTCCTGTGTTCCGTGTGGTTACCCCTTCCTTCTTTACCCTTTCCATTGCGCATCTTGGTAGCGCACATCCCTTCTCCTGGCGAACCTGATATATGCTCGCCAATCTCAGTGGACTGGAACAGTCAGTCGATCGGCCTAACAAGTGGCGTTTGGGTTCTTTACGAGTGGATTCAGTGTTGGAATCCTACTCTAGTGTACCATGCAAAGAACGAAGTTAGCATGGTAATGCAGAAGATAAGCATGTGGATTGTACACCGAAGAATGGTTGGATTTAACCCATTGGAGACTTTTAACGAGTCTCCCTCGTGAGCAGGTAGAAAGTCCAAACAGCCCCACAACGAGGTAGACTCGTTGTTGTGTTATAACCCTCACTGTAAGACGTTAGGTTTCTTTAGTGGTTTACATTTTCGGTTCACCATCAGTAAAATGTGTTGTTTGTTTATGTAAAGTAAATATGTATAGGCCTAGTGTATTGTATAGTTTATTTTAGTTATTATTTATAGAATAGTAGACTATAGTTGTAGGCATTTATTACGGTAAAATATAAGTGAATATAAATTCAGTGCTTATTTGTTAAAATTCATAGTTTTAAAATTATTTTTTTCTTGCAATATGTGCGTAAATGGAGAGAACGTATTGCTTTTGAGAAACTAAGTGAAGTAGTGGATGAAATATTATGTGACAGTGATTGTAGTGAATTATTATGGAACGAAGATTCGGACGATGAAATAATATACAGTGACAACGTAACCGTGCATGCTACTGATGGTAGAAATATTAGGTGAGTTTCGTCCAGTTTTTATCTATAGTATTTTATAATTACAGGTCGATATATAACTATGATAATTAAAGAATATACGAAGAACTTTTCCTGATTTTATAATGTATAGGTCTATGCTTATTTTATTTCATATATTTTTATTTTATTATGTACAGTATTATATTGCGTTTGTTATTTTTTCGGTCTTGTTTGAACATATGATTTGTGTTTACTTTCAAGGCAATGTCCGAGAACTTTTACAAAAAGATGGTTTCTGAATTGTTTGTCAACTTTCACAGCCTTGAAAATAACAAAACATAACGGTTTACATGCACAAAAGAGGGTAGCAGGTAGGCCACATTCCTTTGCTATTCGTAAAAGTACAAGATACTAAAAGAAATTCAGGGGTAAACAAAATATCTGAAATCATAAGTGATAGAACAGAGTATGTGTATTTAAAGTCCAGCGCAGCGGAGTAGCGGCGCGGAGATTTAAATGGGTTCCCAGTGAACATGCTAGGCACTTTAAACGTGTCTCCAATGGGTTAATTTAATCTAAGTCAGCATGGAAGAAGGACTTTCGAGTCTGCTTAGAGACGTTTGAGTGTGATTGTTTGAATGGTACGTCGTTATCTTATTATGTTTTGTTTATTATTGGGCTTTGATTGATTGTTCCAAGATATAGTTCTGTTATTTATATTACTTTATTTTTTTTATATAATAATCCACACTTATTTTTGTATTAAAAACCAATATTTTATGTTACGCCCATGGTTGTTATTTAAAGAATAACCATTGTTCTCTATCCCATAACGAAATTAGGTCAGTCCATGCAAATTATAATCAGTGTTATACTCATATGCATGTTCAAGTGGAAACAGAAAGATGAATGGTTAGCCGCCTTCTATGGGCCCGAGGCAGGCTGTTTTGTCGTAAATAACTTCGTTGAATGTTTGAAATCCTTTACTAAGTACAGCAGTATCATAACCCAGCGATCCCGGAAGGTAGCAGTGACGTCTATGTACAAAATTATTAAGCAGCGCATGGTTGGTAAAACCAAGTCGCTACAAAATAGTTATCAGAGCGTGGTAATACTCGCCACACACTAAAAACATTAACCTTACAATTACATAAAGAAAACACAATAATATTACAATTAAGTAATAACACAATAGCATTATACACTAAAAAAACATTAACATTACAATTACATAAAGAAAACACATTAATATTACAATTAAATAATAACACAACAGCATTATACACTAATTAATTTATATATAATTGTTAATAATTAATGGTATTGCATTTTGATAACATATATTTATTCATGAATGAGTGTTGTCCTTATTTTTCGCGTTTTGTCCAGAACTTTACCGAGGTTTATCCAATTTTCTGGATTTACCAATAACTCGTAGCATGCCAATCTTTCCCGATTTGAATTTAGAAATCTTTCCGGTAATAACTGACGTCTCCAATATTCTAAATCATTACATTTTCCTAATATATGTATCTCATCTTCAAAGTTCCCGCACATTGGACATATTCGCATATCGTGATCGTCGCTAATTTTTAGAAATTTCCATGCCCTAGCCTAAACCAAGCAAGCCCTGATCTCTCCTTAAATCCTAGGTTGAGTATATACGATTCTTTTCCCCAGACGTGTTTTAGGTCTCTTTGTAAACACAGTGAGCGTTTTCCTGTACATTCGGCGAAGGTATCTTGTTGGTTTACATCTAAGTACCTCCTCCTTATTTTTCTCCACAAGTTCTTGCGATTTTCAGTCCCTTTTTCCCATATCCAGCCCATCCCAATCTTTTGGAGTTCTCTCCTAACCTCGTCTGCCCAAAATTTAACATCTATGTTTTTAATTTGGTGGTCGTAGCAAATTGCTCTAAGCATTGTTTGTTCGCCTTGGATTACTCGCAACCAGTATTTGAGTACACGAATTTTACAGTTAATGTCGTCCTGGAATGACCCGAATTCATATAAAATTCCACAGTTAGAAACGGCCTTACTAAGTCCTGTAATATACTTTAGAAAATGCGTATATACCTTATTTAGTATTTCCGTTCTTTGGAAACCCCAAATCTCACTACTATAGTGCATGACTGGCCTGACCATAGCTCCATACATTTTTTCTAATGTGCTGACTGGAATATCAGGCACTCGACCCAGAATACCGAGTACACTGTTAAGTTGTCCCCTCCCTTTAAATAATGCTATATCAATGTGTTTTTTCCACTTTCCGTTCATTTTCAACGTCGTACCAAGATATTCGAAATGTTTCACGTTCTGAAGAACTTGATCTCTGTATTTCCATTCCTCTGTTCTACCATAAACCGTCCCATTTTTAAATGTCATTGTTTTTGTCTTACTAGCATTTACAGTCAATCCCCAATTCCTACAGTATATTTCCAGTAGGTCAAGACCTCTTTGCAATCCCTTGATTGTCTTGGAACAGATAATTAAATCATCTGCATACAACAGGACTGGGATTCTAACATTTCCTATCTCCGGAGCCTCAATTTCTCCTTCTAGCATTAGGTCTACAATATCATCAACGAATAGATTAAATAGCATTGGTGATAAAATGCAACCTTGTCTCACTCCCCGATTGGCTTCACTGCTCTCTGTAATGTGCTCTTGGTCTACTTTTATACAAAATTTAACATATTTATTAATTGACATTAAAGCATGTAACATTTTACGAGACAATCTTTCCGATTTAATTTTTCCCAAAGTGCGCTTCGGTCCACAGTATCAAATGCCATCTTAAAATCAATGAATGCACAAAATAATTTACCCCCCTTCATTTTCAGATTGTCATCAATTAATGTTCTCAGAACAAATAGGTTGTCCACCGTGGAGTACTCTTCTCTAAAACCTGCCTGATATTTTTTGAGCCTATTGTTCTCTTTAGCCCATTGTCTGATTCGTTCGTAAAGTACTTTACAGTAGGTCAAGACCTCTTTGCAATCCCTTGATTATCTTGGAACAGATAATTAAATCATCTGCATACAACAGGACTGGGATTCTAACATTTCCTATCTCCGGAGCCTCAATTTCTCCTTCTAGCATTGGGTCTACAATATCATCAACGAATAGATTAAATAGCATTGGTGATAAAATGCAACCTTGTCTCACTCCCCGATTGGCTTCACTGCTCTCTGTAATGTGCCCTTGGTCTACTTTTATACAAAATTTAACATATTTATTAATTGACATTAAAGCATGTAACATTTTACGAGACAATCCTTTCCGATTTAATTTTTCCCAAAGTGCGCTTCGGTCCACAGTATCAAATGCCATCTTAAAATCAATGAATGCACAAAATAATTTACCCTCCTTCATTTTCAGATTGTCATCAATTAATGTTCTCAGAACAAATAGGTTGTCCACCGTGGAGTACCCTTCTCTAAAACCTGCCTGACATTTTGAGAGCCTATTGTTCTCTTTAGCCCATTGTCTGATTCGTTCGTAAAGTACTTTACAATATATTTTTCCGAACACTGACAAGAGACAAATTCCCCTATAACTTTCTGGTATCTGTGCCCCACCTTTCCCTTTGTATAGCGGTTGGATGACACCTGTCGCCCAGGCTTCCGGATAATCTCCTCCATTAAAAAGTTTGTTGAACGCAGTTTTCAAAACGTCTAATAATTTATTGGATGATATCATATTTTTCAAGAATTCCCCTGGTATTCCATCAATTCCAGGTGCTTTACCATTCTTTAAACATTTAATGGAAGAAACCACTTCATTTTTCGAATCCAGTAATTGAATATGAATTGGGTCAGGGATCTCAACTATATTACCTTGATTATATCTTAACCTCTCATTTCCCAGCACCCTATCAAAGTAACTTCTCCATTCCCCGGGCGTTATTCTTGTCCGATTTATGGACTTTACTTTGAGTTCCCTTATCGCTTTCCATATGTCCGCAATGTTCCCACTTTCAGTCGCGACTCTCATTTCTTCGGATTTCTTATTTTGCCATGCTAGTTTTGTTTCTGCCAATAAGTCTTTATATTCCTTTCTCTCTTGCGCATAATTTTTTCTGCTTTCATCTGTGCTTTCTTTTCTAAACTTTAAAAGACTACTTTCGACAAACTTCTTCTTCTTTCTACATGCATTATTGTACCACCCTTTGTCCTTCTGGTTCATTGCGTATTTAACCTTGAATTTTTCCCCTGCTTTTTGAAAACATTCTGTCAAAGTTTTAATAATTTCCTCCCCGCTGAGATCATTTAATTGCAGATCCTGTATTAGCGTTTCCAAACTCCTGTTAAATTCTTCTCTCAGATCCTCGATCCACCTGAAACGGATAATTGGCCGCAATATTGTTGCCACCTCATCATTAACTGTCTCACTAATACCTTTCATATTTAAAATAAGTTTGTTTGGGAAGTGGTGTGATTCGATTCTGGAAACTATACAGAAATTACTTGTTACATAGGGTCCATAATAATATTTTTAATTAGTCTAAATTAAACTAAATTCCATGTCGCTACAGAACTAAAATGCCCTTGGTTTACGAGCTGCTGTCCTCACATCCAAATACGTTAATCACAGGGGTAGACGATCATCTAGCCATTGTAGGGAAGACATGTGGTCCGGGTCCCCTAAGCGTTGCAGTTTCTTTTCTCAACCAGGAGCCGCTACATATTTCAGCTACCCAAATTCTTCATGATGTCATGATACTGGTTGGGCAACGGTCCCATACTGGCAGAAATTCCACGAGAGATTTTCTTCTCCCATAGGGACTCGGATGAGATCAACTCCCGTAGCACTGCGCCAAGGTTTCGTGCCTTAAAAACTCGGCTATGGCGCGGAAGTTTTAAATTATTCTACATCAAATAAATTCAACTTCAATTTCATATTAATTTATCAATATCTACTTCTTAATTTACATTACTGTGTGTTTGCGTTTTAATACCATCCACTCCACTGTTCTTGCTTTGAGTTCCGCACTGAATGGAAAGATGGCATTAATGCGATTTGTTTTCAATGTACGTACCATTCGGAAGATCACTTTACGTATTTGTTGAATTATTTTATTGTGTACAGAGGTGTGTGTGTTTATGTCTTTGTATAGCATAAAGTGTGCTACATAAAGGATGCTTATGAAATGAAGGAGAAGGTGGAAGCCTTTGTCGGCATATGACCTACTCCTGTCGAAAAGCACTAAGGAGGCCACCGGGCTTAACATGACCATTGGACGGACGAATCATTATAAACAGCACCACACGCCATCTCAATATATTCACTTGAGCATTTTACTTTACAGTTACATTATTATCACAAATTCCATGGGTAAGGCCACTCTGTAAGCAAATAAAATAGTATGTTTTTTTTATATACACTCTGTATAGCACTAACTAAGTATATAGTCGCTTATCATAATCATCATTTTCCATACAAAATTAAAGCCTGATGAACAGTAACGATCTCAAGGTTGGATTTTCAATCCATCTTTTCTTCGCAGAACCCTAATATCTCTTTCCATGTAGGGGGAAGTGCAAGCACGCCTTTTTGGAATTCTATTCGTGGACATTCGCTATACATAAATGTTCCAATTCTACTGGTACTTGTTTATAAATGAACATTTAATTCTGACTCAACTTGTAACAGGATCCCTTAATTTATTTTGTGATCCTATCGGGAATAACCTGCTGTTGATCTCATGAACTTAATTTCCCAGGTTTATTTCTTGCTAGAAAAACAAGTAGGCTACAATAATAACAGTTAAGTCTCGTAGACTGCAATGGGCAGGACACATGGTACAAATGGGGCATGAAAGGGAGGCTAGGAAACTCATTGTAGGAAAACCAGAGAGAAAGCGCCCAGTAGACAGTCCAAGAATGAGGTGGGAGTATAACATTAATCGCAATTGAAGGAAGTTCATTATACAGGGAATGATTGGAAAATATTAGTTGAGAATAGGCATGTATGAAGAGCTCATGTTCCCGCGACCACGAACACACGAACACACACACGAACACACACACACACACAAACACACACACACACACACACACACACACATATATATATATAGCTATATATATAATATATATATCTGCGTGAGTCTGTCTGTGTTTTATGGATTCAAATAACTTCTTGACTGATTTTAATGGTGTTTCTAACCATCATTTAGATATTTTCGGACAATTAACATATTATATAACATTACCGTACGTAATTTATTGCAGTTTAAAAAAGTCTATGGGTGCACAAAAAAAGGAGCTTTTTGGATGCTTGAATAGCTTACGCAGCCTAAATTATTCCAAATACACCATATTAACGTACACATAATTGGGTACGTCTAACAAATGTTACGAAAAATTCCGCGACAGCATATATCTATCTTTTACGGATAACTTACAAAAAAATTGTTGTCTTTCGGCTCATTGATGCCAAGATCGGTTAATTGATACGGCGTATCTAACAATAATTACGATATAAATAAATATTTTTCTGTTTACTCATTCAGCTAAACATAACACATTTCAATATTTAGGAGTAGAAGCGCACGCCGTATTAACTAACTAACTAACTAACTAACTAGCTCACTGGCAGTATTAAACCCATAGGTTCATGGCCGCGCGGACATAAGTCCTCCATACATCCCTATCCTGAGCTAATGTTTTCCAATCATTCCTTGTATAATCTACTTCCCTCAAATCATAGTTAATGTGTATTCTCCCACCTCATTCTTTGTCCATCAACTGGGCGTTTTCCCTCTGGTCTTCTACCCAGAAGCTTCCATGCACGTCTTTCATTCCCCATTCGTGCCACATATCCTGCCCATCGCAGTCTACGAGACTTAACTGTTCTTATTATATCTGGCTTCCTATAAAGACCATGTAGTTAATCGTTAAGTAGTCTTCTCCATTCACCCGTCTGTTCATCTCTCTTTGGTCCAAAAATTTTCCTAAGAACTTTATTTTCAAATACTCATAATATCCGTTCTTCCTTTAAAGTAAGAGTCCATGTTTCGCATCCATATAATGTAACTGGTAGAATAATTGTTTTATATATACTATAGAAAGTTTGATAATTTTATTAATTATTAACATAGTTCAATTGTACTCATGTATTTTATCAGTGGTATCTAACTCATTGAAAAAGAAGAATTTGTACACTGAGTAGAAAAATAATTTACTCTTTCACACAATTTATTCTTTAAACAAATGTTACTTAAGATACGCTATTTCCCATGAAAGGAAATCACTTCATTCTATATTGATTTGCATTTGGTATTTTTCATCTACAGTGTTTAAATTACTGACTAATCATTGAAGAATGACTTCTTAGTTGCTATAAGAGCTAGGTCATCTGTAAAATATTACAGTCAATAATATAGTAAATTATTGTTCTGCAGAATACAATATAGTATTAATACCTATATCTCCTCTCATGGAGCAAAAATACATATCGGTTGCGAAAATATCATATTTTTTCTTTATTTTAGTTTAGTCTTTCCCATTCTAGATACGTACACCCCCACCGGCCTTAAAGAGACCTGACCTGCCGGGAGAGGATAATAAACTATGTATCACTTACATATATTTTGATCAGACACGCAAGTCTTCCTATGGTGATTAATGATCAATTCGAAGCCACCGCACATACGAAACAACACAAACATTTAAGATAAGACAGACGTTCGCTCACACATTCATACTGGAAAAGGCGAGCATAATAGAGTGGAAATTTGCCTCAACATTTATTTTTCAGACGAGGAAAACTCCTCAAAAAATTCGCGAAGCAAACTTGTCACAACTGGGATAAAACACTGGTCGCTGAATATGAGACAACGACAATATCCCGCTATCACAATATTTGATCTTCATATTTTTAATTTAAATATTTCTTATTGGCTGTTTATTCTATCAGTTAGATTACATGGATGCGAAATATGGGCTCTTACTTTAAGGGAGGAAACGAAATAACGAATACTTGAGAATAAATTTTTAAGAAAATGTTTGGGCCAAAAAGAAATGAACAGACAGGGGAATGGAGATGACTACAAAACAGTGAACTACATGGTCTTTATAAGAAGCCAGATATAATACGAAATGTTAAGTCTCGTAGACTGCAATGGGCAGGACATGTGGCACGGATGGGTAATGAAAGACGTGCATGGAAGCTTCGTGCAGGAAAACCAAAGTGAAAACGCCCAGTAGATAGATCGATGGTGAGATGGGAGAATAATATTAGCTATCATTTGAGGAAAGTAGATTATATAGGAAATGATTGGAAAACATTAGCTAAGGATAGGGATGTCCGCGCGGCCATGAATGTACAGGTTTGACAGTGCCAGTGAGTGAGTTAGTTTAGGTCTTATTTTAAGCAACGGGGCACGAAGTAGCGTAGTTATTTAAGGCAATACGTTGGAAGCTGCAAGGTCGAGGTTGTGTCCTTGTAGCGTCAGGATTTCTAAACTGACTCAAACGTTCTGGCGGTACCATGCCACTAGGGTCCACTTAGCCTTTGAAGGAAATGAGTACTAAACGCTTGTTTTGCCTGTAAAGATGGCAGTCACACGAGGTTGACTGGGGAACCTGGGTGATATGAAGTGCCGATTGTCTAGGAAAGTAGGAGGTTTAACTTTCTTCTTCTTCTTTTTCTTCTTATTCCTTTCCAGGATTAGGTCAATGCGACTAGTTCCGGTCTCAAGTCCATCGATTCCTTGGCCGTCTCAAATATATTTTTCTATGTGGTTTGTAGGTGTTGAACTTTTTGGGTAATCTTGTATTGTCAATTCTGTCTAAATGCTCTTTTCGTTGGTATTTGTGCTCTTCTAGTTTATCAACTATTGAAATTATCTCCAGTTCATTTCTTATTTATGCATTGTGAAATCTGTGCATGCGTGTGTGACATCCTTTTACGGATCTTAAAAATTTCATTTTAGTGGCTTGAATGTGTGAGATATCTTTTTTGTAAGTACCCCAGATTCATATCCATATAAAAGAACAGTAACGGCCATAATTTTATAAAACCTGAGCTGCGTTTCTTAACTTCCTAACACTCCAAAGACCTCAGAAACCCTGTAATAGGTTCAATTTTACTGTTATCTTTTAACCCATCAACGTGGACATTTAAACATTGCGTTCCCTTCCCAGATGCAGAAGGACGTGTTAAAACGTCAGGACTTTTAAATATCCACATGCAGATTGCCATGTCAACATGCGTGGTGTACATCTATGATTTCCAAAGCCTATAACTAGGTTGTTTTAACATGTTGGAGAACTTATTTTTTGTCCCCCTGTTAAGGAAAGATTCCCCTTCATGTTACGACATAATTTTATGACAGGGCAAGTGGAATGAGGTGGCTACTTGTAAGTGAAAGGAAATACTTTTTTTTTTCAGCCAGACCCTCTTCTGAACATATCCTGTGCCTTATTTTTGCCGAAAAAGAATAAATATCTGTAAAGTGTCTCATTGTGTGGTCTCAAACTTTTTCTTTTGAAACAATTATCGCAGTCTTTGTGAAACCGTGGCTCATGCCTGTGCAGAAAACCAAGTGTTGTCAGAAGAAAAACATTTTAAGTTTGTCAACAAAATTTTAGATGAGATTGATAAACATTGTGATTTAAGCGTCTATATCAGATAGTGAGGATAGTTTCTTTGCACTTGACTATACACAACCTCCTCACGATATAAGTGATAGTGACATCTGCTGTGTTGACGAGGGACATATTCAGACACTTACACGTGTTTTGATTGCTAAAGGGCTAGGGGGAGTGTCCACAGATTTTGTATGGCAAAATATGGACACGTTTAATTTAATACGAGAGACATTCTGTGACATCAGTGGTCCACAGTTCGATGTTTCTGGGGACATTGTTGCTATATTCGAGGAAAATTTGACCATACGTTGTTGAATATTATTGTTGAAGAAACAAATAAATACGCTCTACAATCAATATCAAAATCGACTTTCCGTGAGCAAAGGATATGTATAACCAAGGTAAGATTATAAATATAATGTAACTAAATATAATTTATTAATAATTTGGTATATATCTAAAATAAGCTCCACATAACAGATAACTACATGGTCTTTATAGGAAGCCTGATATAATGACATAAATTAGGTCTCGTAGATTGCGATGGGCAGGACATCTGTCACGAATGGGTAATGAAAGACGTGTATGGAAGCTTCTTGTGGGAAAACCAGAGGGAAAACGGTCGGTTTGCTGGACCAAGAATGAATGGGAGAATAACATTAAATATGAATTGAGGGAAGTAGATCATACAGGGGATGATTACAACACATTAGCTCAGGATAGGGATGTATGGAGAGCTTATGTCAGCACGGCCATGAACTACAGGTTCTAGAGTGCTAGTGAGTTAGTTAGTTAGTTATCTAAAATAAGTTACTGGGTGAGTAGTTTAAAAATACTACCGCGCAGATGGACTGCATGGACTTTTAAATGACCGCACAGAAGGGAGGAAGCCGGTCTCGTATATGTACGTCAAACCGCGGTCAGGGGTTAAGTAACCATCATCAACATTTAAAACAAAGAGATGTATGAACAAACATAGAAGGGGATCGCGATAATAATTTATAGGTAAAGTCAGCAAAGAAGCTACATAAAAATTATTAATGTTTGAGTGAATATGTTTAACCTCATAGCAATAATGTAATGACAAAAGTCTTAGCATATTTGTTGGATTTACGGGCCTTTGAGTCTAGTCTGCGGCGGTTCTTTTCGGTTGAGGATTGACAGTCTCTAGGGTCATGTTAGATTTTGTGATTTATCCGGTGATAGATAAAGGTACAATGCATAGGGAATTAGTGAAAAATCGATTTTCACGTGACGTAATGCAAGGATGTATTATTTTTATCACAATAATTATGTTTACACTTGCACTGAATAATTTGGCTCGGAAAACTGATAAATCATGTCTTGTCATTAAACTATTAATAATGCTTCAATATCGCGAATCTTTACTATTCGACTTATCTTTATATCAACGCGATATTACTTTTTACCCGACTTAATTCACTTAAGGAGAAAAGAAAAACTACGAATTCCTCTCCCATTTTAACGATAGCTCCACTTATGTATTATTCGAATGGAGCACTAGCCCCACTTGACTTACCTATAACTTACATGACTTTTTTATATTCTATTTTACAAGAAAGTCGTGGATATGACTTGAGTTTTCACACCACCATTACAATTTTAACACAAGATTTCCATTACCATTCCCAAGATAAATATTTTGAGAAACCTGTATTTTATACTTTAAATGTACAGGAGGACCTATTAAGTTAATGACGGGAATTTAATGCATCTTAGGAGTTCCTTAATTTTGTTTCCTCACCCCCTTTCGTGGGATGCCAATATTAACCTGGCTACGTTCTATGTTTTTGAGGATACATTTTTTCTATTGGCAGAACTTATTTCTAGTAATAAACCCTTGCATCTTTCCTTGACAATGTCTATGTTCCCTTTCACTGAGTGTTAACCTTGAAGGTTTTTGCATCATCCATTGACCGTAATGTAACTGTATCTCTAATTCCTGGCGTCTTCAAAACACGTAATCCAAGATCTGATAATAAAACTAAGTTATTCATACACATTTGTCAAAATCACCCTCTTATAAGTTAAGACGCCCTTTTGTCGGCAGAAATTATTCCTTGGGACATAACTGTAAAGTCGTTTATGTTTGGATGTTGCCCTAGTCCACCGTTGACTTTTGTGTTTTACTCAGAAAAAGTATATTTTTTGTATATCTACAAGCAAAGATATATTTTTTTGGGGAAATAATAGTAGTCTATATTGTAATACTGTCCTTATCGAACCTTGAATTTATTATTGCTAAATTCAAAACGGTTTATACAAAAAATAAATATTTGAGCAAGACAGTAATACCGACACAAGCCTCTCCTTTATTAGCTTCTATACCTAGCTGATTTAGTTACGTGTACAAAAATGTACTCATAGGTTATATATAAAAACATACAAGATATTCAGGGACTATGTTATAAACTAAAGGGTTAATAAGGAAACAATTATAAAACTTTTTATACACGAACCCAGGTTCCCAAATTCGAAAGTACGAAAATATTGAATTGAAGAGCTTAAGGCAGTAACACGATAAGCCACATTCTGTTAAGAAATGTAATTTATTACAATGATAGCAAATAAATGTATTGAAATGTCCATAAAATAATTTGTAAGAGCACCAGTGATATGTTAAAACATATGGAAACATAATGTAATAACAACAATACTGCACAATTAGTATTTATAATTTTTTGAAACATTAAAATCTTTATATGTCAGAGAGAACAATATGCAGGTTATCATGTTGTTGCCCTAAGCCATTCAAATACTATTTTTTTCTTATTATACATTTTTATTCCTTAAATACACTTCAAAGGTCAAAACAATGATTTATAAAATACCAATGTAGGCTTATGTAACAGTAACTTTTTAAAATATCCTGCACTAATCTCAATACAGATATTGCAACATTGGATCGGCTAGAATTTCATGACGTTCCAGGCATGTGTTCGTAGTTGAAATTCCTTCATAATTGTCTTCTGTATCATTCCGCTTTCACTTAATCAGTCTTTAAATAAATAAATAATAATAAAATAATAATAATAATAATAATAATAAAATAATAATAATAAAATAATAATAGTAACAACAATAACAATAATAATAATGACAGTAATATAATGATAATAAAATTGTCATTGCTACTAATATTATTATTATTATTATTGTAAGTATTTTTATAAGTATTATTATTATAAGTATTTTTATAAGTATTATTACTATAACTATTTTTTATAAGTATTATTATTATTATTATTATTATTATTATTATTATTATTATTATTATTACTTTTTTGTATTGAGAATTAGCTCATGTAGTGGTTTCAATTAATATTTCTTTAGGTTGTCCTAAATAAGGAAAAACATAACAATATATATATTAATCCATACAAAAAAATTTAAGACTAATCCATGATGAAAAATAATAGCTCCTTTTTATATTCTTGTTTTGCGAAGTATTTAGAGGCGTTTCATTTGGCTCCATATTTCCCTCAATGATAGGCTATGAGCTTTCTTTCTCTTGTCTGTCCATATTCCTGTTTTTTCTTTGCTTTGTCTTATTGGTCAACCTTCTAAAGATATCTCTGTTTATTATATCTTCTTGAGTCATTCCTGTTAATTTTAAGTCCTTTTTCACTTCACTAAATCAATTTATTAATATCACTATTACTGCTACCGCTACCGTTACCGTTACCGCATTACTATTACTATTATTATTATTATTATTATTATTATTATTACTAGTAGTAGTATTATAGCAGTAATACTTTAATTAACAAGAGAAAATTATGCTTACAAATATATTTGTTAAAAATACAATATACAATATTATTATTTATCAAATATATCTCAATTACTTTAGGTATACAAGAATAACACAATCGACTGAAAGGTGAAGATATCTACGTTTGAATAATTGGCACTCGTTTAAGTGTGTGATGCTAGAAAGAAGGAAATGGACGGAACATGACTGTGAGAGATAAATGAAGTAACCAACGCAACGTGACGGTAATGTTGCTTGCTGAATAGTGAACACGTATAATGAGGGATATGTGACAGGACGACATCCTCTACACTTCACACCGTTGATATCTTCTTTGCTAAACGATACTAAAATATTTCAGTGAAGTTGTTCAAACGTCTCATTTTAATCTTTTGTGTCGCTTTGAGGAGAAAATTGGATTAATGTCCACTTTAAATTGGAACCGACAACCTTTTCAACCCCCGCAAGATATGCATTCTGGAAAGATACGAATTTATAGGTTACTGTAACTATCCATCGTGAATTGCGCTCAAAACATATTAAACCTTTATTCATAACTTGAAAAAGGCTATCTAAGTAACACTATCGAATTGGTTCACGGCCGCACCTCATTCATGGCATACCTACTGGGCGCTTTCCCTCTTTTTTCCTAAGGAATCTCTATTCCGATCTTTTATTTCCCATTCGTGCCAGATGTCCTCCCAATCGAAGTGTATTATTAAATCAATTTATTAAATTTCTCATAAATATCAGATTATGCCTATCATGTAGTCTGCTCCATTCACCTGTCTGTTCAACTCTCTTTAGTCCAAAATGTTCCTAAAAACCATTTGCACAAACAGGAAAATGCTTAACTGGAACATTAACTTTAATTTGTTCATTTACTTAGGCTACAGTTTGTTCCACATTAATATAATAAGGTAAATAAGTCGAAACAAATTTGATTTACACAAACATCTGTGTTCCAAATTATGTGTAACTAACTCATTGGCACTATCCAGCCTGTATGTCCATGGCTGCACGGACATAAGGTCTCCATACGTGCGTAAAAAGGTAAAGTGATCCCACAACAGGCCTCATGAGGCCCTTGGGGTAGTAGGAGGTTAAGGCTCCCACTTTTTCTAGACAATCGGCACTTTATGTCAGCCGGGTTGTCAGCCCTGCGTGACGGCCGCCTTTACCCCAGAACAAGCGTCTGGTACTCATTTCAGTTAGAGGCTGAGTCGACCCCAGGGCCATGGTGCCGCCAGAAGGTTTGGGTCAGTTTAAAAATCCTGACCCCAACGGGACTTGAACCCTCGACCCTCCAGCTTGTAGCTCAGTGCCTTAACCACTACGCTACGGCGTGCCCCCCCATACGTGCGTACCCTAAGCTAATATTTTCCAATCATCCCCTGTATAAATTACTTCCATCAAATCATGGTTAAATCTATTATCCACCTCATTCTTGGCCTACCTATTCGGCGTTTTCTCTTTTGTTTTTCAATAAGAATCTTCCATTTCCCTCTTTTATTCTCCATTCGTGGCATGTGCCCCCCCTTTTGCCGTCTAACAGACCTAACTACTATCACATCTGGTTTCCCATAAAAATGACGTAGCTCACTTAAGTAGTTTTCTCCATTCACATGTCTGTTCGTCTCTCTTCGATCCATATATTTCCCAAGAAAATAACTTTCAAATATTCGTAATATTTGTTCCTCTCTTAAAGTAAAAAACAAAAAAAAAAAAAACACGGTTAGCATCCATAAAATATGTCAATAACATTTTATATAGGTTCAGTTTAACGCATTTTGAGAGACGTTGGGATGATAAATGCCCCTTTAATGCTTCATACCATACATATCCAGTTTTGCGCCTGTGCCTAATTTTTTGTGCATCTTATTCCTGTTTATAATTTTATTGTTCCCAGATATTTGGATCCAGCGTTTTCTTTAAAATTTTCCACATTTTTCATTAAGTGTCCATTTCCATTACAAGTACATTTCCAGTACAATCAATTTCTAGATATCACCATAGATTTTTTGTTTCATATTTCCGTTTAATCCCATGTCCCACGTACACGATTTATTCAATAGAACGTGCGTGTTAGCCCTAGTAGCTCCTAATTATCGTCTAATAATACCACATCATCAGCATATACTAAGAGCTTATAATACCATTCAAGTGTACTCCTACGTTATCATATAAACATTTAATATGATGTTCTATTTCAAAATTAAATAATACAAGATATATTACATCTCCTTGCTATAATCCCCTGTGAAATTCAAAAGTATATGAACTGTTTGCCCACAGACACCCTAAGTGTTCGTCCATATACATAAATAATTCCGAAGTTCATCGATTTCATAACTTGGATCTTAAAATACCACAGGCATAAAGACACGATCATAGCTGACATAAGGCTGAAAAGGAAATGGAAGTTCTCATAGTGAGGATTAGTGGAACTCGGTAGAGGTGCAGAGCGACCATGTGAGAACAAGAATTGGCAAGTGGAGTGTAGGCACAAAGAGAAACAGATGGGCCGAGGATTGCATACTGGATTCAGGGAGGCAATGGAAAAGAAGTGTAATAATCAGGTCAACGTGGGAAAAAACTGAAATGAGGAAGCCCGTTACGTTATAAGCTAAGATGCGAGTGATACAGTGACCAGATCAGTGCATATGCACCAACAGAAGCGATCACGAACAAAGTAAAAGTTCAAGCGCTCTCTAGGATTTCCTCATGTATGGAGTGTATTCGAGCTACCCTGACTTCGGGCAGGAAGCCTTGGCCCTTATGGGATGACACTGTCTAAATTTTAAACTATTCGATAAGTGTCCATATCAAAAGTGTTTCAAGTATTTCACTTTTACAGCCACCAGTGAAACAGGAGTCAATTAATGAAACCTACAATTATTAATAAATTCTTAAGGATGTTATACGTTCTTCAGAATGAGATAATGATAATTTTTAATCTAACGAAGCATAATTTCCTATCATTACTATTATATATTTTTTTCGACGGATATATATCTTAGTTATTCAGTGTACTTTGTTTTAATTTGGTACTTATTCTAAAGGCCAACACACACACACTATTGAGTAACACTAAGAAATTAGGACTGGAAGTAAATATCAGTAAGACTAAATATGTGGTCACAGGTAGAAATTCAGTATATAATGGAGATGGACGGCTAATGACAAATGAGGGAAATTTTGAGAAGTGGCTGAATTCAAATACCTAGGAACAATAATCACAAATAGGAATGAGACGCACAAAAGAAATTAAGCATAGGCTCAATTCTGGAAATGCATGCTATTATGCATTGCAGAGACTTTTGATGTCCCAACTCCTTTCAAAAAACGTTAAGCTGAAAATATATAAAACTATTATTCTACCAGTTATATTATATGGGTGCGAAACATGGACTCTTACTTTAAGGGAGGAAAGGAGATTACGAGTATTTGAGAATAAAGTTCTTAGGAAAATTTTTGGACCAAAGAGAGATGAACAGACAGGTGAATGGAGAAGACTACATAACAATGAACTACATGGTCTTTATAGGAAGCCAGATATAATAAGAACAGTTAAGTCTCGTAGACTGCGATGGGGCAGGACATGTTGCACGTATGGGGAATGAAAGACGTGCATGGAAGCTTCTTGTAGGAACGCCAGAGGGAAAACGCCCAGTTGGTAGATCAAGAATGAGGTGGGAGAACAACATTAACTATGATTTGAGGGAAGTAGATTATACAGGGAATGATTGGAAAGCATTAGCTCAGGATAGGGATGTATGGAGAGCTTATGTCCGCGCGGCCATGAACCTACGGGTTCGATAGTGCCAGTGAGTAAGTAAGAGTAAGTAACTTATTATCCTGTTATTAAAATTAAATAGTGTTATGGGATGGAGTGGCTAACTTAGGACAATAATAAGAGATCAGATTCAAGACAACCATTAACTAACTCACTGGCACTATCGAACCCGTAGGTTCATGGCCGCGCGGACATAAGCTCTCCATATATCCCTATCCTGATCTCATGTTTTCCAATCATTCCTGTGTAATCTACCTCCCTCCACATAGTAGCATACTTCTGTCTGGACATTCTGTCCCGATTCCTGACGTCAATGGAACAATATTGCCCCTACTCAGTTACTCAGCTCACCATATTATGACGCATCGAATAGCGGCGTTTGAATTTTGCGGGTGACGGCTAAAATAGAGGTCTCTCATTTGTTAAAATGCATTCGCGAGTCGCCGACTCGCGAGTCGAAAGACCCGCGCAGATCATCGATGCATCTAAATTGCAGTTCCAGAGATTTCTCTAAGCCTCTACTTTCGCTGTCGGGACGGTGCGATGCCAGAAACTTCCATAGTAGAAAAGTCTCGATCGGGGGTCGAGAAATTTCCTTCCCCGCCTATATAACCTATTGTGAGTGTCAAGAGCGAGTTAGTTGTGTTATGACGGCGATAGAGTGAGTTGTGAAAGAGAAAAGACTGTGACAGATGGATTCGTTAGAAACTGACAATAATATTTGTCATAAATGAACCCTGAAAGAAGATTAATTATTACAACGATTTATGAGTCAAATGTCACGAAGAGTTTATTAAATTAAATTGTTATTTTAGAGTTTTACGACATTAATTGTGTAGTTTTATTGCCAGAAAACGTCAGAACTGATCCCCAGTAGTGCACGACAATATATTACCATTTTCAGTTTATTGCTTCAGATATTATTTTTTTAGAAAATGTTTGTGGAGTACAATTTTACTTTGTAGACCACTGGTTCCTCTCCTGAAATAGTTGTGTAATGAAATCGAGAAACAACTCACCAAATCAGAGATGCAAGAAAAAATAAACAAAGTTTCAAATTGAATGAAGCTTATAACTGAACGAATATTCTTTCAATAATTAACACATATTAAGTTAATCGTGTTAATGTAAAAGAATTTACAAAACATTTATTGAATCTTTGAGAGTTTAGAACGATGTTTTCCGATTAGGGAAATTATCTAAAATCAATTAGGAATATATACAAAAACATTGTAACTGAACCTCCAGGTAAAAAAAGGAAAATAAAGTAAAACTTCCCAAAGTAATTATAGATTTAGGATATGAAGGATAGGGTACAGTTAGTTTTACGTTTTTTAGTTGAGCATCTAGTAAATGGGGGAGTTGTGTTTAAAAATTCGTTCTTTAAAAACAGAGGGATGATGTGTTAGTGATAATTTTAAGTGAAGTTCTGAAAATGTTATTTTATTCATAGGTTTATTTTTATAACAGAAAGAAGATAAAACATTTAAACTACCAGAAGTTATTACTATGTAATCAGAGTAATGGAAACATAGTTTCATTCTAATAAATCAATATTTTGTTTTTGTTTTCTTAAAACTATAATACAACATTTACTGCATTATTGTTTAACCGTCTGTGCGGTAGGTTACTACCTCAGAAAAAGAAAATCTTTTGTTACACTTTTGAGGTTCAAAAATGTAAACATTTTACTAAAAATGTATCTTATTTTAATCCATACTCACATATTTCAGATAATTATTTAATTTCTGTCCAATTTATATTGATATTTTATTTAAAATATACTTTTCTTTGGTTGTTATAATTAATTTTGTGTTTATAATCTTGTGTCCACCGCTGTAATCTAGAGGTAGCGTACTGCCTTGTCACGCAGCGGGCACGGATTCGATCCCCGGTGGGGACAAGTTTCAGTCGTGAGGATTTTTTCGAGGTTTTTTCTCACTGTAAGATGAATGTCAGGAAACTTTAAAGCCCAAACGGTCCCAGCACACCATCTGGCCATCATTATCATCAATATCATATTCGCCTAATTAGCTTAAGTTAAGTTTAAGGCCTCTCCTGGCGCATCATAATAATCATCATCAACTCTCATATCATCGGGGCAGCGTAATCTCGCCTTTCAGGCACCCCAACCTCAGAAGTGGGTTACAAGTTCGCCATGCCAGGAGAGAACACCAGAAATATTGAAATGACAGCCTGGGAAAAAAATGTTTTATAATCTTGTAACATTGTTACTGTTACGTATTCCCACACAAAATAAAGCGTGAAATAAAATAAATTTCAAATTAATTTATAACTAATGATTTTAATAAAGTAGGATACTATAAAACATCTATGTAATACAAAAAACTGTAATGCATTTGTAACATGCCGTAAGAGAAAGTAGGTTTCAAATAAGTCAGAAAATGTGAAAGTGTTTTTTATCTGAAGTAGTATTTGTGTGATTATTTTCTTTATATTACACAGTAGCATTAGTATGAAATGTAATATTTGATGGATTTTTATACGTATTTTCTTTAAGCCTTCCGAATTATTTTTTTTGCATTGAACTGAAATTTTGTATTGGGCTTATAATAACTTGAGTATTTAAAATTTTGGTATAGATTTGTTCATATGATTTATGGTCATTTTTTTTTATTTTTGGTGCTAGCGTTTATTTCTTGACAACATATGTAATTTCCTTAATTATACAACTAACGTTTCTGTAAGTTTAATTTAAGTGCATATATATATGGTAATAATTCCATCTTGCTGAACATATTAAATAAGTGTCATTGCAGAAGTTATAATTTGTATATCCTTTTTAAAACGTACTACGAAATAACATCTGACATAACTCTCTTTATATTACGATGTACATCTGTATGTTCTTGAGTGATAAGTTTTTGAATATATATATATATATATATTATTTACTTGGGTTAAAATATTTTACTCCTTCAAAAGGTAATAAGTGAATACTATATTATTAACATTTCAAATATTAAAAAAAAAGTCGTGAAATTATATTGCGAGTCGTAATTGGAAGGAACGAAAAATAAATTAACTATTAAATAAAAATATCCTCTACTCGTGTCGAACTTAGGGTCGGGTCGTGGAATGAGATGAACCCCTATATACATAGCGGCCTGTGAATGACTAGGGTGCCGGCCGACCACACCAGACGCACTATCTCAGGGGTAGATGAATTGAAATGAAATGAATTGGATGAGATGGGCATAGGAGAAATGGTAGAATCAAATTGTGGCAGGGGAAAGCGGGAGAAAACCCAGAGAAAACCTGGCCAAGCTTAGTTTCGTCCACCACAAAACCCACATGGAGTGACCGGGAGTCGACCTCGGGACACTAGCGGTGAGAGGCGAGCGTCTAACCGCTTGCTCCACGGTGCCGCCTTAAACTAAATATATCTATTATATAAAAATGAATGTTTGTATGTATGTTTGTTTGCTTGCTTGTTCGTACTTTATGTGCGGCCATACCGTTAATCGAATCTGATGTGGTTTTTTGCAAAATGTTCAGGAGATTCCCGGGATGAACATAGGATATACGAGACTTGTGATATTCAACAGCTTCATCCCTATAAATCACCCTATGAAACGAAAAACGTGAAATAAAGTCCCTATTTTAATGCTTAAATAGCTTACGCTGCCTAAACCATAACAAATACATCAAATTAATGTACACAGTACTGATTACCCGGTATCTAAAAAAAACTACAAAGAATTCCGCGACAGCATATGCTTATATTCTATGGATATCTCACAATAACCATTTTTGACATTCATTGATGCTAAGAAGATCGGCATAAGGAGATTCGCGGGCAAGCATAACAGCACACGGCTGGTGGTAAAAACACAATAACATTTATTAAGGAGTAGCAGCGCGCACCGAGTACTAGCTAGTAGTTTATATTACTACTAACAGTAATGTTAAAAATGCCCAGACCAGTACTTCTTAAGTTTAAACAAATGTGTATAGCGTTTAAAGCAGCTGAGAAGATCTTGAAATAATTTAGTTCGGTCATTTTGATTGGATTTGAAACTCATAAAATAATTTATTTGGGTTATTTTAATCAGGCTTCATTGTTGGGTTATTTTAATCAGGTCTAACGATAATGAAATAATATCCTTTATTACTATGATGATGATGATGATTTTTACAAATAATGATCGCATGGGCAGTAAGCCGTATGTGCTGTTGACAGTCCGTTACAATAAAGTAATGTTTGGTAATAATATAACGTAAAACAAACAAAAAACACAATAATATTACAATTAGATGATATAATAACATTATACATTCATTAAGTAACGAAGAATTGTTAGGAATTCATGGTATTGCATTTTGATATCTTATTTATTCATGAATGAGTGTTATTTTCTGCTTGTTGTCTAAAAGAGAGAAGAAAATCGCACTGTCTAACTCTCTTATTTAAGATCCTAGATACCTCGATTCCCAATTATTTATCATCCCGTTTCCAGTATCTATCCTCAAACCATAACTTAAACACAAGATCACAACATAGTCTCTTGCTTAATATACCGCAACATAGGACATCACATCACTCCATGTCATATACCATCTCCACTTCTCGCAACTGGAATTCCCTACCACAAGAAATAAGGGGCTGCCGGACATTGGCATCTTTTAAATGAATTCTAAATTTATATTTGCTCTAAACTCCACTTCATTATTATCCGGTGTAAGATATATATATATATATATATATATATATATTAATTGGTGTTTCCCGTATAATGTATCATATTTATATTATTATTATTATTATTATTATTATTATTATTATTATTATTATCATCATCATCATTATCGTATCATTATTGTTATTACCCTACAAAATGTTGTTTGTACATGACATTTACATTGCTACATTTATTGTATCTTTAACTGTTTATAATTAGTATAGTGTATATCTATATTTCTCAAATATTTATTTGTATTTGTGCTGGTTGAGTAGAAGAGAGGGCCTTATGGCCTTAACTCTCCCAGAATAAATAAAGTGTTATTATTATTATTTGAAATTTACTAACGTTTATCCAATTTTCTGGATTTACCATTAACCCATAGCATGCCAACCTTTCACGATTTTAATTTAGAAATGTTTCCGGTAATAACTGACGCCTCCTTATTCTAAATCGTTACATTTTCCAAATATATGTATATCGTCTTCAAAGCTCCAGCACATTAGACATATTCGCCTCTCGTGATCGTCGCTAATTTTTAGAAATTTCCATGCCCCTAGCCTAAATCAAGCAAGCCGTGATATCTTTTTAAATCATAGGTTGAGTAAAAAATATTCTATTCCCCAAACTTGTTTAAGGCCACTTTATAAAAAAACAGTGAGAGTGTTTCCGTAAATTCGGCGAAAATATCTTGTTGGTTTATATCGAAGAACCTCCTCCTTATGTTTCTCTACACATTCTTGCGGTTAACAGATCCTTTTGTGTTCCCGTACCATCCCAATCTTTTGGAGTTTTCTCCTAACCTCGTCTGCCCAGAATTTCACATTTTCATTCCTAATTTGGTGGTCGTAATAATATTTGCTCTGAGCATTGTTTGTTCACCTTGGATTACCCGCAATCAGTATATGAGTACACTAATTTTGCAGTTTATGTCGTCGTGGAATGACCCAAGTACATATAAAATTCCACAGTTAGAAACAGCCTCACAAAGGCATGTAATATATTTTACAATATGCGTTATATACCTTATTTAGTATTTCCGTTCATTGAAAACCCCAACTCTCACTACTTTAGTGCATTACTGGCCTGACCATTGCTCCATATATTTTCTCTAACGTGCTAACTGGAATATCAGGCACTCGACCCAGAATATTGAGAATAAAGTTAACCCTTAACCGGAGTTGTGCCTTTTGTATGTCGTTAGTGGAGTTGTGGGGTCGAAAAAGATACCAACAGAAAATGTGATAGTACGTGCAGTTGTATTTGTATTTATTGTGAAAAATAGAATTATAAAACAGTTTGTTTATTTAACTAACTGATTGTGGAATAATATGGATCATTTGCAGAGGAAAATCCATTAAATTACAGGATATAGCACAAGTGTAGTGAAAAATAGAACAATAATTACCACGAACCATTATACAATGAATTGGTCAGATTTTGTGTTCACACACATTTTTCACTGAAATTTCAAAATATACTGAATAAAAACCCCACATAATTTACAAAAACTTTCTTTCATAATAGAATGTTCCTAATTTCCACGTAACTGATCAGCATATTCTGGCACATTGGTCTATCACATCTAACACATACTGGTTCGTTTTCTTTTCGTTTGAACGAAGACACAATGCACACTGTTTTCTTTTACATCCTTGAGTGGTCTTCCATTCTTCGGAAATGGTTTCTTTTAAATCCTGGAAACAATCATTCTGAGATTTTTTTGGTAGTCGATCATTTACAAGTATTTCGTTCAGGCATGGCTCTGTAAATTGTCGGCCTAAAGTTTTCAGGAATTCAAAGTGAGAAATAGGCATATAATCCTTGAAAGATGAATGCAATACCTAACAATTTACAACAGTTTTGTTCAGAATAGCATAGCAGACAGCCAAATGACCATATCCGTCTTCGCTTGCTTGTGCTAGATGTAAAAATGTTTTGTTCAAAGGTATTTACTACCCCTTTCATACTATTATAACAATACAAATATAATTTGTGGTTTGCATATCTCAGGATCAGTACATCCGAGTGGTGAATGTTAGACAGCATAATCACAGTTTTTCTTTTTTTTTTAGGTACATGCGAAATAATTGTTTGATCATCTCTAAACCCGTACTCTGCAATGTCTATTAGAGGTGTCCTGTTTGTTTGGAAGGATATGCTAAAAGAATTCAGGGTTACATTCTAGTTCTGAATCTATTTCATGTTCAGAATAATTATAGTCAGGATCTTTTCAAAGACCAGGAAGTCAGTATCAAGCACTGATATACGTTTACGGGCATATTAGGCCATAATAACATCAAATATACCATTGTTACATAAACTAACGTTCAACAAATATACTGAAACGCTACTGGAGTTGTAGGGTCGTAAAATATACCACTCTTGATTTTACTTATACACAGAGAAAGTAACAGTACTTACAGGTTACTGACCATGACTAAGAG
This sequence comes from Diploptera punctata, assembly GCA_030220185.1. NCBI lineage: Eukaryota > Metazoa > Arthropoda > Insecta > Blattodea > Blaberidae > Diploptera > Diploptera punctata. Next base: position 126,448 of record JASPKZ010010581.1, read on the forward strand.
TTAATATTAAACAAAGGGAAAGCTAAACAAAAGGATTTCGAAAAAAAAATGGAATTTAAAAGAATGTCAGGGGTGTCCAGTTTCATTGGTATCATAAAAACTCTGGTTAAGGGTTAAGTTGTCCCCTCACTTTACATAATGTTATATCTATACGTTTCTTCCACTTTCCGTTCATTTTCAACGTCGTATCAACACATTCAAAATGTTTCACATTTTAAAGTACTTTATCTCTATATTTCCATTCCTCAGCTCTACCAAAAACCGTCCCATTCTGAAAGTAATTGTTTTTGTCTTACTAACTTTGACACTCAATCCCCAATTCCTACAGTATATTTGCAGTCGGTCAAGACCTTTTTGCAATCCCTTGATTGTGTGAACAGATAATTTAATAATTTGCATACTACAGGACCGGAACTTAACATTTCTTTTCTCCGCAACCTCAATGGCTCCTTGTAGCATTATGTCTACAATATCATCAACTAATAGATTAAATAGCATTAGTGACAAAATGCAACCTTGTCTCACTACCCGATTGGCTTCACTGCTCTCTGTGATGTGCCCTTGGTCTACTTTTATACAAAATTTATAACACATTTATATATTGATATTAAAACATGCACCATTTTATGAAACAATCTATTCCGATTTAATTTTTCTCAAAGTGCACTTCGGTCCACAGTATCAAATGTCATCTTAAAATCAATGAATGCACAACATAATTTAGCCTTGTTGTTTTTAAGATTACCATCAATTAATATTCTCAGAACGAATACCTTATGTTCTCCACTCTGGAGTCCCCTTCTCTAAAACCTGCTTGGTATTCTGAAATCCTATTGTTTTCTTTAGCCCATTGTCTCATTCGTTCATAAAATACTTTAAAATAGACTTTTCCACACACTGACAAGATGCAAATTCCCCTATAAATTCATGGTACTTGGGTCCCACCTTTTCCTTGTATATCGGTTGGAATACACCTGTCGCCCAGGCATCCGTGTAGTCACCTCCATTAAAAAAATTGTTGAACGCAGTTTTAATTACTAATAATTTATTGGACGATATCATATTTTTCAAGAATTCTCCTGGTAATCCATCAATTCCAGGTGATTTACCTTTTTTAAACACTTGATGGAAGAAACCACTTCATTTTTCGAAATATCCTGATCCTGTAATTGAATATATATTGGGTCGGGGTCCCTCACTATATTTTCTTCATTATATCTTAACCCCTCACCTTTCAGCACCCTATTAAAGTTGTTTTTCCATTTCCCGGGCGTTATCATTGTCCGATTTATGGTCTTTACTTTGATTTTTGAGAGCTGTTAAAGGGTGCACTAAGGAAGACAGAATCAAGAACACAGAAATAAGACAGGAACTTGAAATATTTGCAATAACCGATAAAATAGATACATATAGACAAAAATGGAAGCAACACATAGACAGAATGAATGAAGACAGATATCCAAAACAAATAACAAAATACAAACCTAAGGCACCCGAGATGTTGGCAGACCTAGAAAGAGATGGGCTGAAGTCGGAACGGGTCAACAGACCTAATCCATGAATGCAGATGATGATGATGATGACTTTGATTTCCCTTATCGCTTTCCATATGTCCGCAATGTTCCCAGTTTCAGTCGCGATTTTCGTTACTTCTGATATCGAATAGTAGCAACCACGTGACCAATGAGGTTTATTTGAGGAGCGATTATTGGTAGTTGAAAACTTCTTTTATTATATTAATGATCCGTGCCTAATTTAGTAAAAAATATTTTACATACAGGTTACCCAACCAACACTTAAAGTAACACCACTTATTCTCGATGAAGAACTGTTGTTTGATTTCTAGAATTATTATCAGGGTTAGTGGATTGTACATCAAAACATTTTGCTATGCAAATGTGTATATGTTCGGGGAAAAACATTTACTTCACTAGTGATACACGTATAACCCAGGTATTCACGGACTTATCAAGTACATATTGTTTTGTTTATGTTGTTTGTCTGTGTTTACTAGCATCAACACTACTGCATAGTGTTTTAATTTCTTTAGTCTACAACAGTCATTTTCTTCTTTTATATACTATTTTTGCAGTATCTATCTATAAATGGGCCAGTTTTAAGGTGTGTTCAATTTCCTCTTGTCCCTCGTCTATGCAAATATTGTTTACATCATTTCTGCAGTCAAATCGTACTGCACTTGAAGGCTTCCGTGTAGGATGCGCGAACCCTGGTGATAATTACTCATACATAAATATATTAATGTATTTCTATGGTACAAAAAACTCCAGATAATTTACTATCTGAAGTTTATAAGATACATGTTTTGTTGAAATCGACTTAATACATTTTAGTTTACATAAATATTGACAAAACTACCTCACATAGAAAAGTTGTTAAAATGAATGGTTAACTCGAGTGAATTCATGATATTGGTGTATTCATGACACTTTTGTACACACACCACACATTTCTGGTTAGCAGGATGTTAGAGAGACTGCAGAAGGCAGCTTGGGAGAGACAAAGAACAGGCATCCAGACGCACGAAGGCCTAAATTTGTCTGACAACCTGCTACCACCGATGTAGGGAAGAATCACGAATTTACCAGTATGATGAGTTTACACGAGTTTACCCTGTAAATAACTAATAACTAACTCGTTGGCACTACGTAACCCGTAGGCTCATGGCAGGGAGGAGATAAACACTATTTTTAATTGTTATTAGTATTAGGCAATGATGCTGAATCCGAATAAAAAGTGTGACAACATCTTTATGTTAGCGCAATACTAAACACAATATTCAGTCAGAACATCACATGTTTTACAGAATGCTCTAAAATTCCCCTTACATACTTCTAGGACTTCTAGAGGGGAACTAAGTTGATAATACGTAGAATTGGAAACCATGTCAGAAACCTACCGTTTCCGTGCTACAGCCATTTGAAAACATGTTTTTAACGTGACCACTTTTACAAATAATTTATTATGAGGCGTGACACAGTACTCACTTGTTTTACAATTCAGCTCATTAATAAACAAAGAAACACATTGGAAACTGAATCATATTTCACAAACACTTTTGTTTACAGTTAAACTCAAACTATTTTCGTCCTTTTGAAACGATGGTTAACATTCAAATCCACTACAAGTGCGGTTCGATGTGACGACCAGCACACATTGTAGGTATGAGTGATATTTTGGTTAACGCGCTCTATCACTCCTGGTGTATGTGTAATCTTTCCTGCAGCGACCATAACTCGTGCCGCCAGATCTTCTTCTGTACCTACAGGAGTGTCATAAAACAAACTCTTAATACGATCCCAGAGGAAAAAGTTCAATGGAGTCAAATCCGGTGATCGCGGAGTTCATGCAATTGTACCACCTCGGCTTATCCATCTTTGTTCGAATCGTCATCCAGTTGTTCCCGAACATGAAGTGAAAAGTGAGGGGGTGCGCTGTCATGCTGAAACCACATGTCTTGACGGACGTCCTATGGCACAGTATTCAACAACACACCCAATACGTTCAGGCAATGCTTGTTTTCAAACGGCTGTAGTATGGAAATGGTAAGTCTCCGGATATGGTTTCCAATTCTAAATATTATCAACTGAGTCCTCTCTACAAGTCCTAGAAGTTTGTAAGGGGAATTTTAGAACACCCCGTATATTGACAATATTTCGTACAACACTGCATTAAGAGTACTGGAAGAAATTGAAATGTTAAAAAAACCAACAACAAACTTGTTTCTACGTGAGAACACACCCTGAATATTCAATCCTCTAAAAAAATTAACAATTATACCAGTATTGCATCCAGGGTCAGTAGATACAAACCTGTCTACTGCTCCTTCTCCTACTGGTGAGTCTACTTCGGAAAGGCCTACACAGAAAAAATATTGTACAATGTTGAGGAGACTGACCTACAAGGTAACAATTTTATATTATTTTATAATTTTAAATGTTCTGATAGCTTCTAACTATATATTGGTTAAGTTAAATAAATTATCAAAGATGCGAATTCACTTTATTTCAACCCCTGCGGGATAAAAATACCATAATTGTAAATATATACAAATCTAAACAGCCAATCTAAGCGAAAGTCATTAGTAGTACCGATAATGTAAATAAATATTTGAACTATAAACTTATTAAAACTATTAACGATGTAAATCTCATTAAAATGCGAATGTAGTTCGTATTACCTTCAGCAATAGCAGCACTGCGGAATATATCCATACATTATATGTACAACAACCGTCTAGTAATAACGTAAGCTAACATTATCCAGTTAGATATAAAATATCATCTCAACTACATGAGGATAAAAAAATGTGTATAAAATTAGAGGATATCTGGGAGCATGATAATCATTATTGCCAGTCTACCGAAAGATTCATACGCATGCTATGGCGTCTACATAAATCATTGTACTACGCATTGTACTAGTATTCTACAGTCTGTTGTGACCAGCTTTATGTAGTGAAATAGTATAGATAAGGGCACTACAGTTTTAGTTTGAACATTGCCACTCACAAGAAAAAGACGAAGGCACGTATGTATAGAGCGAACGTCTGCTTGGTTCTGTCCTTAGCTATGTTCAAAGTTATATGGCGCCACCTGTACTTTACAGCCACATATTAACTTTATCTATAACAATCGTTGAAATTTCATATCTAATAATAATAGAGAAGATATTTCTTAAATTCCCTACATGAAAAGGCTTCTTGAAATCTAAAAACGTCCTCTTTATTCTATCGTCCACAACATCACTAACAATCATAATTAATAAAGGTAACTAAATACAAATATGTATCCAAGCAAATTTTAATACGAATGATATACTGCTTTTTTTGTGTTTCGAGGCAATATTAATATTAGAAATCAACATGTATGACATTTCCTTTCATATTTTATATTACTAGGATATGACATTTTGTTATGTCCTTTGCATCTACTTCCGAGAAACGCGGGTTCAAACCCGGTCGGGTCGATGGACTTTTAGGATAAGAAAATCCAAAAGGACTAGTCCGCTGGGAGGAACGATAAGCCTTGGGTCCCAAGTCTGAAGATTTTCTGGCTTGTAAAACCGCAAGCCTGCATACAGAGGTATCAGTGCAAAAATTACCGACAGTTAACCATCGATGTAGTAACTTAGTCATGACTCACTGAAGTGATATGCTGACCTCATACCACTCGTTGATATCTATGAATACGTAATAGTAAATATATAAGCTTCCATTAGGGAGCACTCGAATCCCCAAATAGGGAAAGTGTGTATGTAATAGTACTTTATTTGTTCACCCAATTTCAGCCATTTATTTTTAAAACAAGTTGGTAAAAAACACAAGAAATCCTCAAAACGCCAGTACTTTGGCATGTCACAAACCTGAAAACGTGCAATCAAATAGCCGTTTTTTAAATATTACCATTTTATATAAGGAAATGTATTAGTTAAATATAATCTGTAATATAATTAACAATCTATGTCACAACTTTCATCAAATAACAATTTCGCTGTTATTTTAAAAAAGGAAAACATTGTGTTTAGTTTTATTCGTCAGTCCGCTTTGCGTTTTTAAAATTTGAAATTCTCGCAAAATATCGTTGACCCAAGGACAAAATCATGTTAGATATTAAATGTTGTTAGTGAAGTTAGCTGTAGACCGCGTTATTTGGCGGCCAACATTATGATGACAGTGCAAGACTCGCTGTATTATTGTGAATACATGTACTGGTTCCAGTCAAAATTTCAGTACTGTGGTAAGTTATTTCTATTTATAGCTGCATTTTATTTTGATTTATACACAGATAGTTGTAGTTTGTTAACATGTAGCGAGCTGATATTTGAAAATACCAAAAGGAATATTAGTTCCGAGATTAACCTCAAACATTATGTCCTTTTCATCAGTACTTTGGCGTCAGTCCGCTGTCTAATATTGCGCCAGAGGATTGACGTACTTGCAGGGTGTTGATATTTTTTTCTGTTTTATCTCAACTGTTACCATGTGTAAGCATTTCTTTTATTTGTTTCAGTCTAAAACAACATGGCGCCTAAAAAATTAATTTGTCAAGGGAAGAATTATAAAAAAAGAGGAGCGGAAAAGGCTCGCTTAGTCAAAATACAAAACGATCCAGTTAAATTAAAGGAATACAGAGAAAAACAAAGGTTACAGTACTTGAAACAGGAGAAAGGGCAAAGAAAAAGAGTTATGGAAATGGCACCTCGGGAGCAAAGAATAAGTAGAAAAAATGGAAAGAATATTCTTCAAAGTACAGGCAAAAAAAAGGATTGTTGAACCGAAGGACTCATAATTTTATACGCCAGAATACACCATTAACTACTAACGATGAAATACAAGCAATAAATTAACCTATGATTAGCGAAAAGCAAAGAGCGAAAGAAGCAAAGGAAAGAAGTACAAGACAGAGAAAGCATAGACATGAGAAACTCAAAAAAGATGGAAGTTGCAAACATAAATCTCAAGAAAGACTAAACTAAACACTCAGCGTCAAAATATAAAAGAGCTAAAAAACGGTTTAAAGAAGTTAAAAATCGGTTGAAAAAGCGCCAAAACAACAATTTAAAAATAGTGAAGATATAACTAAACGAATTAGTGAATTAGTGAAGAAGACCCTTTTCGGTGAAGTTATTGAAATCCAATTAGAAGAAAACTACAGTAAAATACAAAGTCATGAAGAGAAACTAAAGTTTAAACGGACTATATCTGGAAATGTAATAGACAAACTATGAAGAAGACTGAGCTAGTACCTACGTTCTCACGGTATTACATAGAATTAGTTACTTAAATGATTTGCCTAAGTAATACTTAAAAATATGTGTCGTTATTAGAGTTTTAAGAAAAATGTGCTTAAAATGTTAATAAATATCTTATTTTTTTCTTATGAAAGTGCGTATTTAACTAGTACTATGTCACCCACGTCTGTCCCCTGATATATAAATTCAAAAAAATCTAAATATCTCAAAATCTACTCACAAAACTGACTGGCCCAATTTAGATCAATATATTTATAATATTACCTATTAAAATGCCCAAATTGGTAGTAATGTAATATAAACGTGCAATAAACAAAATAACTTTAAAAGTTACCTACCTTTTGTATAATCACCCATATATATATATATATATATATATATATATACATATGGATTTCAACACATTTTAAATTTTCCCGGCCAGTTCAATAGCTATTGGGATACGATGTCCTGCAGTAGTGGTCACTGTGATTAACAAATTTGCGCAGCCAAAGTTGAAGTATGGCGGCTGTTTCTAATAAATCTCTTCACTATTGCTTCTTGAATATTGTTCACTAAGGGTCATTTTCACCAACAGAGGTATTACGCCAGTTTTCCCCGTGTATAATGCATAGCTTAAACTGGCGTAATACAGTTACCTCTGTTGGTGAAATCGACTTTAAGTCACGTAGATTAACAGAACTGCACTATATCTTGAGGTAATACAGTTTAATAATATCTTGAAAAACGATGAAGCAACCTGCTCTAATAGAACATGGGCGGCCTGTCCGTAGCGAGGACAGGACTCAACTTGAAGAACGTAGTAGCTCGACCTACTCGTTGAGAGTCTATGTAGAACTTGAAACTTCTAAGTAATATTATAGCCTGCTCTAATGAAGTAGGACGGTCTGCTAGAAGATTAGCAGAACTCAAAAGAAATAGCCTGCTCACTAGGTGATGCAGGACAATCTGCTCGCTGCATGGAGCAGAACTTGACTTGATGAGAGAGCTCGACCTATCTACTGGAAGGTCGAGACGTAACTGGTGAGACAAAACTTAACTGCAGAGAAAGCTCGAACTTACTACATGTAGGTCGAGACGATAATGTTACTACAGTAAATAAATTACTAAACAAGGAGCTAGGAATCAGACCGACAGCTTTCATAAATAGATAAACAATAAGGTATGTCTGACGCAAACAAAATTAAAAAAAGTAAACAAAGATAAACAGAGAGAATTCGAATGTGAACAACATAGAAGAATAAAAGGGAAAATTTGAATTCCCTATTGCTTAGGAAAGGCGAAGGCGCGTACACAATAGCATCTCCACTAAACTTAAATTAACATACACATTAAATCTAAGATTATATATATATGTGTGTGTGTGTGTGTGTGTGTGTACAGTTCTATTAAAAAATAAGGAACATAGTTCAAACATTTACTTCTTCTAAACTACAAAAAATAGAAACAATTCCAACGTTACTGGATAGAGAAAAGTTTGAATTTCCGATCACGGCTGCATTGGCGCTGTTGCTTGTCATGTTGATTGTTTGACGTTGGATTGGAAGAGAAAGAGCAGAAGGTCAACGTCATCGCCGTCAGCCTACCAGATCACCAGACCTATCCCAGTGCAATTTTATCTAACGACCGAATATGTATCCCCCTATGCCTGATACTCTTGAAAATCTGCGACATCGAATTGTTGAAGCTCTGAATTCGATAACTAGAGACAAGCTGATTCGTGTGTGGCAAGAAATGAGCCACCGTTTTGATATTTGTGGTGTAACACATGGTGCTCATATTGAATGCATAAAATAGTGAAATTGGAATGTTTCTCTTTCCAGGAACGTTGGAATTGTGTTTCTATTTTTTGTAGTTTGGAAGAAGTAAATGTTTGAAGTCTGTTCCTTCTTTCTGAATAGCCATGTATATATATATTTAGAATATTTTCAATATTTTGATAATAAAATGAGAATGATAGTAGTTAATAAACAATAAAAACTGTAAAATAGAATCTTAAAAAAAAGGATAAAAGCGATTAGAAAGTCATCTACTCTCTATGTGGTCAAACATACAGTCATGCCATTTTCATCAATTACAGGGTAATTTGCGGGACTGCGGCCGATTTAAATTAAACATTCGAAATCAAAGGTGGAAACTGTGTATTTACTGATGGAAAGGTTAGTTCGGTCAACCGAAGTTTGGTGAGGGCGTAAATAAAAAAGACGAGTTATAGAGGAAATTGGTATGCTTTGTGACGACGAATGCATATCCTAATGTTTCACAGCGATCTGCATTACGTTCAAACATCGAACATTCTCTCTTTTGCAGATATATTGAAAAGGAAAACTATATTATGCATAGATGGAAAAAAATTAAGATGTGAAATGGTGAAGTACTCGCGCTTTAGCCAGGTCTTCAGTAATTTTAAGGGAATATATCATAAATATTATAACTTATATTATAAAACTAAAATTTTTATTTCAGAATTGTTTCTGTTATTTACACAGGTATCCTTGATCAAAATATACAATTTTTTTCTTCCACACTTCTCGGTCTTGCTTGTCTGCTTCTGTCACATTCTTCTTCTTCATGTTGTCTTGAATTCGCTTTATCCACGTTGACTTTGGTCTACCACGTTTTACATTTGCAAGAGGCATCCATTTCAATACTTCATTGCTTGATCCTCGGTCCCAAGTCCGGATGGGAAAGGAGGAGGGGAAGGAGTAACACCTCGTTAAAAAACCTTGGTTCGGCTCGCCCGGTTGATAATACCTTGTGAGGGTCCCTAGCCTTTGTTACAATGAAGATCCCGACGACGGATGCAACAGAGTAGGAGACCTACGGTATGGTGCAGATAGCGGATGAGGCAATAAGAGATAAAGGGTGGATCAGACTCTCAGCTGCAGTGAAAACCACTGATCTATGGTAGACTCTAGAAAATCTTTGGTCTTCCAGGTTAGGGGTTGATGCTATGGGCCAGCTCCTCATACATTATAAAATGTGCCGGTTCGCTCAGGGTAGAATGAGATAACTCAGGGATGTTTATATTATAAACTTATTACTCCAGTTTATTGAATAATTTTGCATACAGAATTATAGAAATACAATATTTTATACCTCACTAATTCGGAGTGGAGTTGATGATTTTACTTAAATCCACGTGTATTTAGTATCACTTAAAAATTCTGAGTTACTAATTATATTGGATTTTAAAATACTTCAGATTTTAAAATTTACTGAAGGTCGCGAACGGTTGCTGTAGGATTTGTTTCTTGTAGAACGTATGAGTGTGAGTGTATGTGAGAGCGTTTTGTCACGTGTCCTCGCCTTTTAAAGGCGATGACTCCTTCCATTAAGTCATTTACCCCAATCCAAATACATGTTATTCATTATACCTTAAAGAGGTAGGTACCATTCGTATGGGGTTTCTGCGTTGGCAATACACTCATGTGGAAGTTTGTGCGCCTTCCAGTTATAACTATTAATCGTATAATTATATTTTAGTACTTAGAGTCTGTTAATTCTTGCTACAAAAAATGCTAAAAAAATATATATAAACTCGGATAGGCAACGCATACAACGACAAAGCAAACGAATTAGGGCAATGAATATAGGATGTTGAAATGTACAAGGATAAAACTAACCAATTAAATAAAATTGTGTGTTAACACGTGTGGCTAGTGCGCAAACTGCGCCAAATCGAGTCCCAAATTCGACTCTTCTCGGTTCCAGAGGGGATTGGTGGTAGTTCTAACAGGGATTTTCGTGTTTTTATCGGTGCGCTCCCGTTTTCTAAATTACATCCCATCAACATATTTCATTTCCCGTATAGCGTAGTTAATATACATCCATATGCACTTATCTTCCATTCAATCAGGATAGATATATGTTACATTAATGTAACTACCTCATTGGTACTTCTGAACCCGAATGTTCGAAATCTCTCCATATATCCCTATCCTTAGCTAATATTTTCCAATTATTTCCTTACAATTCAATTCCCAAAAATCATTGCTAATGTTATTCTCCAACCGTATTATTCGCCTCCTTATTGTTATCTTACAATAAGTTTCTATGCCCCTCTTTCGTTCTCCATCCATAAATATGTCCAGTTCGTATACTGCTATCTGTATATGAGACTTAACTTGTTATATTAAATTACATACTACGACCAAAGTAATATTAAAGATTTAATGAAAATTCATTCAATTTATAGTAAGAGTTGTGGTTATTTTAACCAAAATAAAAATTTTGAATAATAATAATAACAATAATAGTAATAATAATAATAGTTCAATAAAAATGAATTTTGATTTTTTTAAATATAAAAATTGGAAAAGTTTCTTCAGTTAATAAGAAAAATAAAGTAGGAATTTGTAACAAATTACATAAATTCTTTCCCAACTGAAGAAAGTCACTACACAAGACGAAGTAATGGTAAGAAATTCCTTCCTACAGAATAAAATTTTCGCATCATGTATAATCTTTACTGCGAAAAGATACAGGAACCTGTTTCAAGGAACATTTACGAGAGACAATTTCATCATTTGAATTTCTCATTTAAAAATCGAAAAGTTGATACTTGTACGACTTGTTAAACACGTAACATGGAACTGGAGGTAGCCAGGGAAACCTAAAATCGAGAAAGGCAATCTGAAATCGAAGATGCCCTGAAAATACATCACGAAAGCACAGAGCATATGGATCAAAAAGAATAGATGAAGTCAAAGTCAGAGGAAAGCCCTGCAGCTAGATAATTAACTATTAACTAACGGTACGTTCGGTTCTCGCTCGGCATCTTCGAAATGGGAGAACCCCAGTCTCTATTAAAACTTTAGTCTCGCTTTGTGGAGTAAATTTTCTAGAAGTTAAATTGTTTAATCATGTGCGGCGGCTCCTATATTACGGGTGAATTTGTTGTTAAGAACCGTATGGGTGTTGTTGATAGCGGCAGCTTGTGTTTAATTTTATTCAAAGGTTTTTTATTAAAATGTTAGTGTGTTTTGAATTTCATGGTTGTAATAAATTAATATAATTGGTGTTTGATATATGATGATGTACGTACATCACCATATGAGATTTAAGTATTTTGTTCTTAGTCTTTTATTGTTTTAAACTTGTTTTTATGGGATTTAATTCTTAATTTGGGTTAATGTCGTTTAATATTTTAATATATTAATGTTTAGAATTGTCTGCATGTTATAAAAATTTGCCAATAGCACGTGGTGTTCGTAAGCGGTCACCCATCCTAGTACTAACCACGCTCCTGGTTGCTTGATTGGGTGTTCGGATTTACTGTGTGAACCTATAAACATTTGCGTTATATGGAATTTAGAGGAGGGACGTATAAAAATTACACCGTGTCGAGTGACTTTTGTGTTGTATAGCGGTCGATCCTTTGAAATCCGCAGACGAGAAGGCAGGTGAGAAGGCTGCAGTTTTGGCTAATTTAAAAATTGAAACTTTCCCTCCCTTTACCACCCGACGAATGATTAATTTATAATTTTGAGTAAGTTCTGCAATTCTAAATCGAATTTATTACTTGGGGAGTTGATATACTAATTTAGGTGCAAATCGAGGGGACCAATACCGACATTTTTCCTAGCGTTAAGGAGAACTATCTCGAAAATCTTACTGAATATGATGGGATTGGCCAAAATCAGTCCAAGTCTGGTGTAGCCGGTCGTAAAATTACGCTGCACTACGTACATGAATTTATCTGTCGGTCACCCATCCACGTTAAAGCCACGTGCAATGCTGCTGACACTTAATCGGTTCTTCATGCGTTAGCTAAGGTGAATTAAACGCCTAAATAGGCTTTTAAGTTGAACAGTCATCCTTAATCACTTATTTGTGGGGAATTCCTGCAAACATTACCTCTCATGTTTAAATTTTGTTATCTACTCAGATGGTTTCCATTGTTTTTTACAGCATTTCACGTCATGTATGATGTCCGCTATTTGATATGGTACTGGATCTATGTTTGGTGCACTGGATATTTTTTTAAACAAGTGCATTATAGATTAACTTGAGTATTTGTTGCCTTTTCGGCATTGTTTTCAGGTCATCAGTCTGGGAATATTAAATGCGTACCATTGTGTAATTGGACTTACTATTCTTGGTCGATTATTCATAGATTTAGTAATACATAAGATGCAACAAAGACTAACCAAACAAATAAATGCTTTACTTTCGATCTGCAGCAGTGTCTGTCAACACCCATCGTTATTTCTTCAGTGTCGTTTTACAAACGCTAACTGTGGACGTACAGTTTAACTGTACATACTATGGCAACTGAAAAACCAATAAATTGTATGTGGCATGAAGCAGATGCAGAGCGAGGTGGTAATGAAATCGCCTATTGTTTGGACCACCTTCTAAGCAAGTTTCAAAGAAGTGACATTATATTCTGACACTTGTGGCGGTCAGAATAAGAATACTCATGTTGTGGCAATGTTCCTCAAAACCATAATCGATTACCTTCAGTTTTGCTCGATTGAAATTAATATCTGTATTCCGTGACACACACATATGGAGTGTGATTTAGCTCAACGGGAATGGGCACCAAATGTAATTGTTAGAAAAATAGACGTAGAAGGTAATACATTTAAGTGGCGCAAAGTGCATTGGTTGCAATATGTTCAACAACAAGGCATTATCAGTCTTCGAACTACATATCTAGTCACGAGATACCGTGGCATACATAGAGATACATAAACACAACTGATTGGTCAGCCCTGGCACCTCCCTACACAGGGCAGGACAAGAACAATACAGATTCGTGCCCAGATCCCTCTAACATGGAAGACATCCAGAGACGATTATAAACTGACGTATCTGGAGAGTGATCTCTCTAAAAAGCACGTATAAATATCCACCCATCCATAGTAATTCTGCCCGAGAGCAGGTCCTTCACTGCAATCATAGAATTTGCATTCTATGCTTGCAGCATTACTAGGAAACTTTAGGTGCGGTAGCTTCCCGTTGCTTTCCACACCGCTGAAGGATGACGATGATAATGATCAGGATGATTATGATGATGATGATGGCCATCTGACTTCGCGGACCGTTTGGGCCTTAAAGTTTTCTAACATTTGTCTTACAGGTGAGGAAAAACGCCGATAAAAACCTCATCCAGAAAAACTGCCCCTACCGGGGATCGAACCCGAGCCCTCTTCGTGACAAGGCAGCACGCTACCTCGAGACCACAGCGGTGGGCTGCATAAATATGCACTCGCGAAATAGAAAGTCTAATTTGAGCAATGAATTAACAATGCATCAAAATATAAAAATATTCAAATTGTGACGCCCATAGGTACCAAGAATATGTTTACCAACATGGATAATTTTAAAAATTATTTACCATGTTTTGTATTACACTTAAGAAGGCAAACTCCCTTATAACCATCTATAGACAATTCTCCTAATACGCTATATTTAAAATAAACCTATATCTAGTTACAGACTTCACTTAGATTCTGGAAGCAGTCAAATTCAAACAAAAGCAACAAGTTTTATCTATAATTAATGAAGAGCACTACAATAAGATTTTTTTGGGAAAGGAATTGCGTGACATACAAATGAGTATGATTTGTTTTATGAAGTTCATTCTTGTGTGTAAAATGAATACCAAACAACAGAAATGACCTTAAAATCATATAAGCGTTTTTTTACGTAACAATTAAATTATATTATATTTAAATGAGAGAATCATGTATGCAAAATGAACCTTAACGATGAAGTAGGGCATACTTGTTCCTTAGGCTAACAGTGCCGTCTTGGTGGACGCTTGGCAAGTATGCACGTTTCGAAACCTGGCGGCGGTTCTCTAGGAGATTAGTATCACTGGGAATAATGAAAATGATCCTCTGCATAATTTAAATGTTTCTGACTCAGTTTTTTTGCGC